>JAPQRN010000001.1:25221058-25241257 GCA_037367275.1 Coranthus polyacanthus
CCCACCCCACTCCACCCCATCTCTTCCCTTCCTCCCTCCCATTGACAAACCTAATCCTCTGCCATCATGTGTTCACTAAAAGTCATAAATGATAGAAGTACATCATGTACGCCACTGACACATCAAAGTATGATAACACGATTAGTGATGATGACTCGAGTTTGTTTTCTCCCCTCCCCTCTTCTCTCTTTCTTCCTCATCATTGTAATCAGCGCCCGTTTGCTCCCTCCTGTATTTTTGTCTCTTTCATTTTAGCGCACATCATAGTCGCTGTTTCAAAGTCGTCTTACCAGTTGCGGCGGGGTGAGACAACCTTTGCCACAGCGTGTTCGCTTTCATTCAGTCTCTCTCTCTCTCTCTCTCTCTCTCTAGAAAACGTTCTCAGTATCTAATTTTAGGAGCTATCTTATCGTCGGCATGACAGCTCTCTCTTATCCCGCTCCTTTTCTCTTCCCAAATCGAGTCATGTGCTGTGGGTGACAGGGCAAATGTGCCACACTACTGTAGATGAGCAGTAGTCTGTAAGTTAAACTGCAAGGCACATTCTCTGCCTCATCACAGTGCGCACATCAAAACAAAAGGCAGTGACAGCCCCATTGTGATCTATTATTTAGCCCCCTCCGTATTTGATCACTAGCGTGTGCCATAGTGATGATCATGCAGATTAGGCCTGTTTCTTTCAGCCGCCCCACTAAAACTCGGATTCTTTTATTGTTTTGGGATGTTCGTTTTTGCCACACTTGCAAGTGTTGCTACGAGCCAAAGCGGTGATTTTTCAGGACTGACGTGTATCCAAAGGAAAGTTGACGCCGCAGGTAAAAAAAAAAAAAAAAAAAGGTGGCAATGCATTAATGATTAAAGTGTAATTGTTGTCAGGCATCTTTTTAATATGAATGAAATGACCTGGTGTGTGTGATCTTTGGTTTTAAATAACTTTGTGTATGTGTTTTTTTGTACCTCGTTAGCTGTAAATCACTAATATTTAACACCGCCAATGACACTAATGATGATTTTCCAAATGTTCTCATCCAGGCAAACGTTGGTTTCCAGTCGCTTTTTTAAAAAGACATTCAAACATCATTTCAAATTGCTAATTACTCCATTAACCAAGCCATTTGTTGCTACAAAACTGAGTCATTTACATGAATATCCCCAGAGTGTATTTTACGTTTGCTAAACTTTCCTTTTTATATGAGGCACTCTGGGAATAATCTGCAAAATGGGAACGGATATCATTGTTTTTGATCCTTTCGTGTACTATTTTATTCTGCTAAATGTGAATGCTGAAAACTGACTGTGTGCTCTCATGTGACTGTGTTAACTAAACAGTATATATGAATATTGCTTACATTTTGGCTTAGTATTTCATGTAAGAGATCATTCACCTCTTTTGTTGAAAAAAACGTGCTTGTAGCAGCAATACTGCAGCTGTATTATACTATACTATTAGGTACGGCTTCACAATAAGGGTACCATTATAAAGGGTTAATATTAGGTTTTTAATTAGGTTGTAAACACTTTATAGCTCATTAATAAACACATACAGAAGTTTTTCAAGCTCACTATTTAGTAAGGTTGAATCTCAGGTCGATTACTTTATTTCATCTTGTCTCTTCATCAAGTCAGCATGTTAGATCATTTACTAATGAGCTACAACCATTTAGAACCTGCAAAAGGGAAACTTATTGTAAAGTGTAATATATATCAACATTTATTAACAACTTCGATACCGACAAAGTTCAAGTGATGTCAGGAAGGACGACCACGAAGCAGTCTTCATTTTAAACTTCATTAAGTGTGTTTGTCAGTAAAATGTGAGTAAATAACTAACAGTTTACTCACAGTTTATCAAAGAACTTAAATTATCTATCATTTCTCATAAACATTAATTTATTGCCAGGGACACGGAGTTCAATGACATGACTGTGGCTGCACTTTGATACCGTGAGCTGTCACATCGTCAGACAGGACGCGTTTCATACACTTGTATGAATCTGTTAATTTGACGTCAAATGAAACGTTTTGAGGATTAAGACATGCCGATGGTGGTTAAGTGATAGTAACTTATTAATACATTTCAGATGAAGCTGACAGGTTTAAATGCTGCTGATGGAGACGAAGGAAACAAAGGCCACAATTGTTTGTGTTTTCTAACGTGTTATAACAGCTTATTAATGGTTTATAAAGTGTTTACAACCTAATATCGTAAGGGTTATCTTATTGTTAAGTGGTATGGATTTAAGTGTTCTTAAATATCCATCACATTCATTCTTGCCTTACATTGCAAGGCTGTTGAAATGGTATCTTTGTGGCCTCTAACTGTTCCTATAACAGAAAAAAGTTCACTGTTAAGGATCATAAACCTCAAACAAATATCAGGTCTTCCAAGTAAATTAATACTGCAGTGAAATGGATGGAAAGTCAGAAATGACTACAAAGCCATGATGCATTATTAAAAACTCGCAGTGCACATGGTATGAGGTTAATACAGACGGGTGACGAATTAAAGGTAAAACCTGATGGGGTGGTCTCTTCCAGGATGCCCGAGGACTCGCTGAATGTTTTGATGAGTATGAACATGTGTTGAATCATACACTGTGGCCTTCACAGTCACCAGATCTCAACACAACTGAGCACTTACGGGAGATTTTGGCGCGATCTTCACCACCATCATCCAAACACAAAAATTATGGAATATGTTTTGTTATACAATGGTGTCCCTCCCTCCAGTAGAGTTCACAGACTTGTAGAGTCCTTCTATAATTACACATGATAACACATAATTGTTTTTTTTCCCTTTGACTTGTCACCCGTCTGTAGGTTTAACATGTAAAACCACAGTTTAAAGATATATTCTTCATTCTCTTTCCGTTTTCCTCTGTGTTCCTCTCTTTTATTCTCTCCTGATTAAACAGTCACTCGTTATTTATTAGGCCGAGGCACTGATAAAAAAGAGTCTGTGAGACGCCTAATTTGTGGCATTTTAAAAAATAAAATTCTACGTTTTGTGATATTTTGCCTAAATCTAGGTTTTAACATTTTTTAAATTGTCGGCCAAACTTTTCTTCATTTGATTCCCTTTCGGACTCACTCCAAGAGAGAGAGAGAGAAAAAGATTGCTCAGGTACTTTATTAGGTAAATTATTCCTGAGGGGACTGAAGGGACACACCAATCACAGCTAATCTCGTTTGATTCCAAACATGAACGCTGCTCCCTTTAACCTTAACCACTCAGCTGTGCAATTGTTCACTCAGTAGAGAGAGAGCAACTCGGTGTGTAATGAGCGGAAGACCCCTTTATGAATGGAATTAGCATCATCTTTGTCCTCTCACCAGGAGTATAGCTCTAATTATCCGTCTGCCTGTTGCAGGGGAGGCCGTACACAATGCGGAGAAGGACAATTGCATTCTGGCCCTTCTGCTGGCCCTCGTTTAAAAAAAAAAAAAGAGAAAGATTTTGAAAAAACATGGACTTTTGTCCAGTGAAATGAGGGCAAACTCTCAAGTGCTAATTAAAGTCTGACTGCAGATGGGTCTCGTTAATTTTCCACCACCGGGTCACACTATAACCCCCGGCGTGGCCCTTTATATAAGTGTGTGTTTGGCTAAATGTGTGTGCAGTGATGGACTGTGTATGTTCTCATCCAGTGTTTTGGGTGAGATCATTTTAAAGAAAAAAAAAATGGGGGCGCCCAGAGATTAAAGTAACAATCCAGCGCTGGGTGCCTGCACAGCGCCCAGCTTCGCCTCTGATTAAAAATGCTAATGTAGCTCCTTTGTGCTTTGATGTGAGATGAACAATGGTGGCGGCATTGGTGGGGGTGGAGGGGGGCATTACCGTGAGACGATGTAATCCTTTATTTGTCGCCATGCAAGGACATCCAGCTGAGCGCTGTGACAGTCCAAATCAATCATGTCACAGGGAGCCGCCATGAGTCCGCCAGCTAACTATCCCCCCTACTCCTCAACTTCCAAGGCTGCGCAACTCTAATTAGCTTCCCTCTCTCAACATGATTCAGAAGAAAGCTACCAAGAAAGATATGAAGAGAAAGTTCTCCAGCAGCAGCGTGAAGTGCAGACACCAAACACTCTTAAGCAAAAGATACATGAAACACGCAAACAACTTATTACATGATGAGACATTTTAGGAGAAAACAGAGCTTCAGTGAAATCCGGTCTTTTGTTAGTGTGTTGTAGGTTGAAGGAGGTTGCTTGTCTCTGCTATCTGCTAGTTTATCTCATTTTAACGTTTCAAACTGCAAGAGGATTGTAAGAGCAAATGATACAGTCATCTCCTCTGCAGTGCATGGCCGCTTTTGTCTAAATTTCGCCTTGGTGTGGTCAACATCATAATTAATTATTAAACATGAAGCTGAACAAAAATTCAAATCTGTTCTCATTCCCAAGTCGTCACATTCTGCCACTTGGCATCTGTTTTCAACACTCAGGTTACCCCTATAGCATCAACTTTCATCGTGCAGGGTACCAGATAGAAGTCCATGTAAGTCATTAGATGTCAGAAATTGACAACATGGGTCACGTGACGTTGTTATGGTTACAGTATAGAGAACAATATAAAAAATGTAAATATATTATTGCACATGTTGCACATGAAAACTGTGTTTCATTTGATATGTTTGAGTTGGTTTAGAGCAGTGTTTCCCAAACTTTTTGTCTGGGGACGCACTATTTAAAAATGACAAACCTTCGCGTTCCAAGTCATAATAGTTCTTGAATCTATGAATCATAAGAAAAGCAAATTCCTGAGCATTTTTAATGCCATTTCTGGATCACCTTATGATATTTTCTTGAAGAAGTAAACAAGCCTTTTTAAAAGACACATGCTTGATGAATCGCAATGTTGTTTTATGCAGCTGTTGTTACTGAACAAGCGTTAACTCTCATTTTTTTGCACTTCAGTAAAATAAATTGAATGTACACTAGCCTTTCATACTAGATCCAATGTTATAAGTATACTGATCAGAACAATACAAAAATCAGCATTCATTTTGATCAAAAACATGCTTCTTGTTCTGTTCTCTGAAATGCAAATTTATTTGACGACCTAAATAAAATCTCCTGCGACCCACCTGTGAGTCCCAGTGTTTGGGAATGGATGGATTAGAGAACAGATTTGGGCCTTGGGAAAACGCTGTTGTTGAGTCTACTTGTCTGTGTTTTGACTGACCTGTAGCTCCTGCTAGCGGGCGACAGGTCAAACAGGTGATGTCCGGTGTGTGAACAGTCTATAATGATGCTCGAGGATCTGGAAAGGTAGCGGGTGTTGGTGATGTCGTCCAGGAAATGAAGAGGGCAGCCAGGAATTTTTCAATCTGTGTGTAAATAACGTGTGTAAATATGGAACTCTGGCCCAAACTCCAGCAAAGCAGGTGGCGGTAATGCACCTTAAATACTAGTTGCCATTAAACAAAAGAAAAATAAGAAAATGACCATAATGACTTGTGGGATGCAACATACTGTGAAATTTAGCTACTGTAGTATGCCATCCAGGTATCTTTGACATACTGTAAATGTTCAGCTTTGTCACTTACTACTTAGATAGACTACGTAGATAATATTATATATATATATATATATATTTTTTTTTTTTAGTAAAGAGACTCTACCTGATCCTGCCTTTGTTTGGTCGTGAGTTCTTTGTTCGTGCCTAAATCTGATATTGAATCATTGTAAAGTTTTTTATGTAACCTACTGCTACTGTTTCTGTAAGTTTTCATAACATATACATTTTTTGCATTGTGCAAATTTTATAAAATCTCAGAGAATTTTGTTTTTTTTAATTTTACAGCATATTAAAGAACATCCTTTATTTTAACTTAATAGTTGTAATTATTATTAGAATGGCTTTTGTTCCCCTGTGCAGTATCTTCCAGAGGCCCAACATTCACACTGCACCTTCACAGTACAGTTAGTCCACTGTCAACCCAAGTGTGGAAAGAGACTGTAACACTTTTCAGACACTCACATCCTCTTATTGTATTGCTCCCTCTCAGAGTTTTGACCAAAATTTCCTGGCATGTTTACCATGTTTACTCTACTTTCATCACGCCACGATCAGGATGTGACACTGCCGTGACTCCGTTTCAAGACGTCTCCTCAGCTTGAAACCATCATCGTTGTCACACCCTGGCGATCTGTCGCTCAGCTGCACGCGCACAAAGCTTGAAGATATTTTCTTCAGAGAGCTACTTGTGTCTATGTGAGTGTGTGTGTGTGTGTGTGTGTGTGTGTGTGAGAGAGAGAGGGAGAGGCAGAGGAGGGGGTGCTGGGATATGAAGTAGAAGGGCTTTTATCAGCGTCTGAGTTGGGAGTCTTTGAGGGCCTCCTCAGAAGCTCAGCATTTCTTCCATTGTTCTATTTCCATCTCTCGCTTCACTCCTGTCACATGTAAAATTACAAAAGGCCTCTTATGCCCCCCCTCCCTCACACGTACCCCTCCTCTCCACTCGTATCCCACCCCTTTTTCCCCATGTTCCAACGTCAGAGAGGCATATAACCCACTTATATTATTCTCAAAATACTTCACAACTTTACAGTGTTCCCACTGCAAATTGGAGTTCAGGTAATGAACTGAAACTGGAAAACGAAGGTTGCGAACTTTTGGTCTAAAATTTGAAGCAGTTTGCCTAATTTAACCTCTTTCATTCTTTAATACAGACATCATAAAACCCCTGTGTACTGTAGTGCCATGACATTTTTGTTCGTACCACTAAATGAAGCTTCCGTGTTGCGTGTTGTGCACATCACCGCGGGTGGCAGGCAAGCTGTGCTGTTGTACTGGTTGGTGGCAGGGAAGTAAAGCAATGTATGCTTGATGGAGCTGCTCACTTATGAAATCACAAAGAAGTTCACCTAGTAATAAATGTCTGTTATTGGTATTCTCTATTAGTTTTATCAAGACACTACAGATTGAGATCATGTTGACTGTCTCAAATGCACCACACAATCCTTTTAAAAAATATCTCAGTACACAAGAGAACACAAAAATGTCTACTACAAGTACTCAAAGAAACTGCGGTTCTTTCCTTTCCTAAGTGGTTTGAATGCAAGTGGGACTGGGGGGAACCACAGGGCAAGGACTGCAGCTCGAAAGTGAAACCAATGTGGAAATATGTTAAAGTGTAATACCACTGACAGCCACTAGATACTGGCTCCAAAAAGCCCTGACTCCCATAGACTTACATTGAACGTCTGTCTAAAAATACTAAATCATAAAAAAAAACATTTCCAGGAGTTATTCTGGTCTCGTTCATTTTATTTAGACCCTCTAATAAATATTCTGATCCATGTTGTTATTCCTCCATTAATAACATTTTATGGTGAATTGAAGGCTTTGATGTCTTCCACGTCAGGCTTTGATTGACGGATGTGATTGACAGCTCATTCACCTGCCAAATGAGAGCTTCTGTTTGTTGAATAAAACCAGACAGACAGCTCGATTGTAGGTTAATAAGTTAGGCTAATAGTACCGTAAAATGACGCCAAGATAGTGACGTCCGCAAACACCAATGGGAGACGTCACGGTAGGGTCATCCACCTCTTATATACAGTGTATGGGTGCCTCACACTTTCTACATGAGGAAACAGTGCAATGAGATGTTTTCTGCTCCTTTTAAACACTGGATATGTAAGATTTGCATCTGATTGTGTGCTCACGTGAAGTTTGTGTTGGCGTCTGTGTTTTGACTGGGAGCGGACTCCATTTCTAAGCTAACAGTAGCTAGTGTTGTAACTGCTGCTGCTGTAGCGGAGCAGAAGAGAGACATTGAGGCACTCAGAAGCAAGACTAAACATCACCCTTGGGGTTTTCAGAGGGAATCCAACCTCTATATAGAAATCAGTGTACAGGATGTAGGCGACCGAGACAGTCATTAGCTTAGGAATGAAGTTACCTGACATTAACAAACGACCCAGCACAAAACAGACTGCAATGTAAATTTCACGTAAACACGAGGACACACAAAACTTAGATACTGAACCTTTAAACTACTATGGAGTCTGTTTTCTAAGTATGTATATTCTTAGAGAACATGACTGGCCAGCTTCACATCCAGTGGCTATCATGTGTAAAATACGCATCGCACACCTCACGTACTCCCCATCAAACCCAACGGATGGGTGGAGAGATTCTCCCTTGTGTCTGTGTGTCATCCTCCGGCTAGACGGTGTGTTTGCTGTACACTATAAGGTGAAATCCTATCACAACAAGACCCGACTCTTGTCTCTCATTCACACACGCATGCACAGCGATACGTTGACATCTGAGACCTTAAAAATCCTGCCTGCAGGCCTGCACCCGTTCACAGGTGATGCCAGTGTCACATCTTAGCTGCAAGAGGCAGAGCCCGTTCCCTTTCGCTCCTTTCTCTTCTTCTGTTACCCCTTATTTTTCCTTTATCTTGTCTCATCTGCCATGTCCTCCCCCCTTCCTCTCCTTTACTATTCCCCTCTTTTCTTTCCCGTCTGCATCTGTTGTTATGTCCCCCCTCCCCCTGTTTTTGCCCCGAGCTACAAGGTGACTTCAGGTTTCAGTGGCAGACACAGGAAAAGAGGATTAGCTGGCCATTTCCCTAAACATAAACTGCAGCAGGTGTATTGGAAATCCCCCTGTCCTGCTTTTGTTTGAGGCGGAGATCACCTTTGATTTTTGAGACGCATCGCCTGAGAGAACGTGAAGCCAAACTATGAGCCAGGGAATGTGAATAGAGCTATGTCTGTGTCAGTGATACTAAACATTAACCATGTGTCGCCAGTGGTGTAATGCCTTGTGGTACCAAAGTGCACCGCTGCTCCTCCCTCCTCATCTGCTGATCTTCTGTCCGCTGTAATCAAATATGACACGAGCTTGTGCAAACAACAACCCGGCCATATTATTTATGCCATTTTCCTTCACCCCCTGATCCTCCCTCCACCGGAGACAGCGAGATGTGATTTCAAACCTTCTGTATTTACTGCAGATGCTGCCGGAGAGCTCGTTCCTCCGCGTGTCATGCGAAGGTTCATATGCGTGTGTGTTCATGCATGTGTATCTGAGTGTGTGTGCGCGTGCGTGTGTGTAAGGTGAATAAAGGTATCATTGTTGGTTGCAGGTGTGTGCTTGTGCCAGGCAGGCTTCAGCGGAGGATCCCGAGAACAATGGCTCTCTGTTGGAGGACACACCTGAGTCAGAGAGGGGAGGTGAGAGGGCCTGATCGGAGGAAGATTACACAAGAGCAGACTTCATTAAACAAGAGGGAAGGAGGGGGGTGCATGAAGGGAGGGGAGAGGATGGAGAGATAAAAAAGGTGCAGGAACGTGGAAGGAGAAACAGAGGGGGAGAGATACTACCAGGAGGTGTGTCGGGGGGGATAAGGAAAGTAGAAATGGAGAGTAGACGGTTAGAGTCGGAGACAAAGTGAACTGAATGGTACTAATGTAAAACATGAGGACTAAGGAGGTGACGCTTGACGCTGTGAAGGTTACTGCAGATGCATGGCAGGTGCAACTTCATACAACAACCATGTAGCCTCTCGCAAGTATTTGTTCTGCAAACTAGTAATAATAACTACTTTATTTTAAGTTAAAAATGACGGGCTTTGCAGTTTTAGTCATTTCACACCTTACTCATTTGGTCTGGACTTGTGGACTTTTCAGTTTGATCTGGACCAACCTCTCAGGTCCAAGGCGGAGACCGAACAGGTGGTCTTTGGTCTGGAGCAAAATGAGCCATGGTCCGGTTCATTGCCATTGTCCCCCCCCCTGTATTTATACAATGATAAGTGAAATATTATTGAGTTCAACTGATCTTTGCGTTAGTTTGCAATATGATATGTTTAACAAAAACTAAATGCAGCATGTTATTAATTCTAATGAGGTGTCCTTAGTTCTTAAAAATATTTATCAATATTTAAACATGAAAAGTAAAGAATGTGACTGTGTGTTCTCAGTCACATTCGAAACAAGGTCACCCAGTCTCACAGTCACGTAATTCAATCAAACACTCTACCTGCCCCAAAATGAAACACAATGACCTCTCACCAAGTTTCATGAAGATGTGTAATCCTGCTGAAAGACAGAGCGTCAATCTAAAAATAATGGACTTTCATATAAGATTGAAAACATAGAATGAAACTTCAGTTGCAGCTACACTGTAAAAAGTGTGACTGGGCAGAATTAATATGTCATCTATTAATAAAAGCATAAAATAATTTACTTAAAAAAATAGACTAAAGGTAGTTTTCATGTATATTAATTGAACTAAACAAATTAAAATTATTTATTGATGACATTTATTTCAGTAGAAAAAAAATCTACTCATATAAATTTGACAGTAGACTATAGTAGAATTCAGTAGTGAAAGATACTAATTGATTGATTTCAGTCATTTTGAATTCGCACCTTTTTTCAAATAATATTTGACAAGTGAATAAAGTTTAATGATACTTTAAAGGCGATTAAAAATGTGTTGTTGTTGCTGTAAATAAAAGTCAGCACATAGTTTCAATGCATTACATTCATTTATTATGGGCTATTTATACTATTTATCATTGAAGGGATTCAAATTTCTTAAAAAAACATTCAAACTAAAGGTTATGTAGAGCTTTAGTAGATCTAAATATAAAACAAATCTAGAAAATCTAAATCTAATCTATTATCTATCTACTTTTCTTGGGAGATGAATATGGTAATGTTAAATATTTAGGTCGTGTTAACAACATTTGATGAAGTTTTTATAATACAATCACTTTTCTGGAGTTATCTGTTTAAGGAACCAGTGGCCATATGTTTTTTTTTACAGTTTTTACAGTGCTTATCCAAAAGAACAATCTCCACAAACTTGAGTCTGCACAGTATGTACAGAATTTACTGTCATTGAACTCACACTTGCATGTAAAACAGTGGGAGTGGGACTGAACACCCACCACCTCATATATCGAGGGAAAGTTTAAAAGAGAGACGTCGCGGCACTGCCTGTTTAAATGCTTTAAAAGGGAACTCCTGTGCAACTGTCTGATGTCCGTCCACAAACAGCTGGAGGGATGTAAACATAGCAGTGACGCTCCGTATGGAGAGTGTAGAGCACCAGCTCATAAATGACAGGCTTTAAAATAACACCAATGCCGCCGGAGACGGAGCGTGATCATATCACAAGAGACGACACATAAGGATGAAGCTGAAATTGATCTACGAGGAGAAACCCACGTCTCCTGGAGGACGTGTGGCTGTATTTGATCACGTGAAATCCTAGAAAGTGCTCAGTGAACAGTCGAACCCTTGTTTAGAGTTATTGCCATATGAAGTGGCGATGACAATGAGCATGTTTTACACCAAGACAGACGTATGATACACTAACTCAGAAGATAGGCACAAGTGACAGAGACGTTCACCAAATTAAAAAAACAAAAACGATGAATTCTTCATCTCGTGCTCAAGCTCGTCATGTATTAGTGAAGCAACACAACCGCCAACGTCTTGCACCTTTGTCAAGCGTACGACGAAGTACCAGACATGACGAATGCCGGATTACAGGCACTGATTAGAGACAGAGGCAGAATCTCACTTTAAAAGGCTTTTTTTGTCACTAATTTATGACATGTTCATAGTAAAAGTTGGAAGACAAGAAGGAGAACAAGTGACAGGATGACAAAATGAAAATTGCATTGAAAAACTTTGAGAGTCATTTTTTTTCCCCCTCCCTCCCCTGTCTCTCTTTTTACAAAGTTCACAAAGTCAAAACATCCCCTCTTTCACACAGGATGAGCACTGTTTCTGTCTCAACTCCTCAAACATGAAACGCAAATGGTATGTAAATGTCGTCTTTGATTCCGTTTAATGTATCCGGGGTACAAGGTGCAAAAGAATAAAAGAGTCTTCTCCTCTCTAGCTATAAAGCGTTACGGTACACCTTTACAGGACAGTGGACCCCCTGCTGTGTGGATAATAGGAAGAAATTGTTTTGCTATGAGATGAAGTGATAAAGGGAAAAGTATGATTTTTCAAAGACTTCGCCGGTCCTCTTCACCACCCTCCTCCTCGCGCTCCTTCTGGGGCGCATGAGAGAGAAATTGTCGAGCGCTAATTGAGTGATAGCTGATTGTTGAAGTGTTCATCTTTGATGTTTCTCTCTTTTCTCAGCGCATGTAAATGAAACATCGAGAAAAAAAGTGGCGGCGATGTTTTTGCGAGGAATTAGGATGAAGCTGGAGTTTATGGGAAGATAGCCAGCTTGTAGTGTAGTACTCAGATCCTTTACTGAAGTAAAAGTTGCAATACAGTAATGTGAATACTTCTTAAGTCCTGCATGAAAAATCCGACTCAAGTAAGAGCACGTATTTTTAAGCTGTAGTAAAAAAAAGTTAAATGTAGTTAAAGTAAAGTAAAAGTACAGGTTGGGTCCCTCTGACTGAATCATTAGATTATTAACAGTGAAGCATGTGTTGTGGCAGCATGTTACGGTTGTTGTGGAGGAAGTGTAGACAACTTTCTATCCAGTTTCATATAGAGACACCACATTAATCTGAGGACTCATCACATGAAGAACAAAGAAAAGACGAAGTTCTGATACACAAATCTGTGTTCAGTTTCTGGACGTTTTGTTCCGTCTTTGATGTTTGATGAGATGCTGGGTGAATTGAACATTTTTTGAAGTGAAACCATGTGCAAGGTTTAGAGGGAAAAGTCACTATTTGGTGGAGCGGTTAACAACTCATAGGCATCTGAAATGTGAACTCACCGCTGTCTGTCAGACGTCAGAAGCTGACAAGGCTGGAAACTGGCCATGTTATCCTTTGTATAAAATCTTCATTTTAACAGTAATTAGTAAGTAAAGCTGTCAAATAAATGTAGTGGAGTAAAAAGTAAGATATTTTTCTCTGAGACGTAGTGAAGTATTGTCTTTTCCTTGTTTCTCTTGTTTGTGTGTTTGGTAATCCTGTCCTTCTGTCCAGGTTCCTATGGATGGATGGAGGTGTGAAGTCTGGATCTTCTACCACTTGCTGCTCATCATCACTCGACTTATATTTAATACTTAATCTGTTGTACATAACATTTATAAATCTCTGTGTTCATCGTATATCCAAATGTCTGTCCGTCCTGGAAGAGAGATCCCTCGTCTGTGACTCTTCCTGACGTTTCTACCATTTTTTATTTTTTTTTGGGGGGGGGGCAAGTTTTTCCTCACTCAAACCAAGGGTAAGGACAGAGGGTGTTGTATTTTGTACAGATTGTAAAGCCCTTTGAGGCGAATCTATTGGGCTGTATAAATAAAATTGAACTGAAAAAAAAAATTGTTGCGTTTCAACGTGGTAAAGGTGCGTACTTGTGTGTTATACATGGCACGTATAAAAACTGTGTGTTGGAGAAGGAGCATTAGGCAGCTGACCCCGTTGGCAGAGTCAGTTGACAGACATACTGTAGCTGAAAAGGAGCTTTAAGGGCAGCACTGCAACAAGTCAGGGCAAAGAATAGAGGCTAGGTTTTCTAAGGTGCTGGAAGGTGATAAACCTGGTTATTACTTGTTGTCTACTTAGAGTCTGCTAACGTTCATTTAGGTTGACCTGCTGTTATTCACTGTTGTTTGTCATACTTTCATTTTCTGTGAGTTACTGGCAACATTACAGGTGTCCATTATTTTGAACCCTCAGCATTATTTCTATGTTGAGTTGTAGATGTTTCCATCTTCCCATACGTAGTGACCGACTGTCACATTTTTATCAGACGCATCCATCCATCTCTGTAAGAGGGTTTGTCGTGAGTCCCATTACATTCAAAAAACACAATATCTCAGGAACGGCTTGACACAATGTGCCACAACTTGGACTTTAGGATGAACTGAATAGATTTTGGTGGCCAAAGGTCAAAGGTTAAGGTCGCTGTGATCTCACAAAACTCATTTTTTGTCCTTATTTCTACACCAGTTATGACACACAAATTTAAAACAAATTGCTCATAAAAACTGTATGAAGTGATTACAAGGCAATCAACAAACTATAACTTCTCTCTCTGTCTGTTCCACATGATTCATGATGATAATGTGTGCGATATGGTACTGTGTTTGTGTATAACATGTTGCATATATTTGGAATGGACAACCATATGTAAAGCAAATTGCCCCAGTTTCATTAAAGTTTTACTCTAATCTACTTTACACAAAGTTTAGATTTTCTGATTTTGCCAAACTGTCAGTTTGTTCAGTGAAGTTTATTTATAAAGCACATAATGTATGATCTTACATCTGGTGTTTTTTGCCCAGTCTATGTTTAGCAATGCTGCAGCGCTGCAGCAATTAATGTCTTGTCTAAGGTCAAATATGTAAACTGTATATAAAAACAGACAGTAAAACAACAGCTGCATAAAAGCGAAGTACTTGCAGCACAAGCCAAAAACTCCTACACATTTAGTCAATCAGACATTGGCCAAGCACGTGTCCAATAAATTTTCAGATACTTTATGTCAATTTCATCATGCCGATTTGTGCTCATCATCTTGTTTGTTTTACTAAGTTAACTGACAATATAAAAAGGGGTGTTGCTCGCCATGATTGACCACTGCAAAGACTAACCGCTGTCAAAAATCTCTGATGTGCTGCCTGTGTCTCCACTGGGCAGGCTGCGGTTTGCAAAATGTGTCATAAAAACAAGATGGCAGCCTCTGTATCTGCAATATTTTGAGCTTCTCTTTCAGATAGTGGGGGAAAGCGGTGTTTAATGAACTCTGAGCATAGACATATTGGGGAAAATGTGCCTGTAAAATTTAAAACTAAAATTTAAGAATAAATGTGACTGCGGGTTACATTGAGGTACACGCATTCTAGTTGTTATTAGGACACTATTAACACCTGTAATTTTGTGTTTTATTACATTAGAATGGACAATATTTATTAAGGGCTATGATGCTACTGTAATTCATGTACAACAACATCCTTACTTACTATCAATAAGCAGTAATTAGGAGGTTATGGAGGGAAAACTGTTTGGTAATAACCTTGTTGTAGAAAAAAGAAATGTTTTATAATAACTAATACAGTGCCAAAATATTACTAATCTGAAGCAACTAGGTACGGTAGGTAATGTGTGCATTAATATAATATTAAATTCATATAAGTACAATGTATGTAGATGCAGACAGAGATGGGAAGTAGCTAAGTACAAATACGTCACACAAATATCTTCAACTTCCTACTCGTAGAGGTTGTTCTTACTCCTAAGTCGTCACATTCTGCCACGTGGTCATGAGCCCTCGGTGTCTTTTTTGTCAATTTTCACCGTTCAGGGCACCAGAGAGAAGTCAGTGTAAGTCCTTAGACGTTGGAAATTGACAATATGGACCAGGAGATGTTGTTAAGTAGCATAAACCTTAGTAGGAGGTGGCTGGGGTGGTTATACGTAGAGGGACACCACAGTTTGTGTCTTTGTCATTTCATGCTGTTTTTGTATTTGTAGATTTTCTTTCTGTCTGTCTTGGTCTTTCTTTTTCTAACCAAGTTGTTTTTATGTGAAAACCTAATGAAACCTACCTGAAATTGTGTCCAAAAATGACACTCTAGAGTTACTCTGTGTGTTGAAATGTGATGCCCTGACAAAAAGCCAGTATGTGACGATCTGGGAGAGAAAATATGTTGACTCTTCACATGTTCAGAACAGACTTGTTGCTTTAGTTTGAATGCATTTGAGGGGAATTATCCATTATTTTTCTATGCGCACCTTCACAACATCAAGACTGATTTCAACCTAAATGGATGTAACAATAACACATAGTAATGATGATCCCTTGGTGTATCGTTCGGTGCATATCACACACAACAAACGGAAACAGACGAAAACAGATATGAAAGGGAGACTGGATCGTGGAGAAAAGGCGTCACAATGTTTCGAGTTCTGCTGCTGACATTGAAAACTGATTTGCACATTGGAGCAAAGTTAATGTTCATTATTTTCATTCTATTGTTTTTTTATTTTATTTGAAGTTAGAATGGTTCCATTGCATTTCATTAATATGACATTCAGTTCGCTTTGCGCGTAAACATCCGGTAGAAATGTCCTTCAAAGGCCTACTTTTTACTTTTATACTTTGAGTACACGTTTACTTGAGTAAAGAACTTAAATCAGTACTTCTGCTTTTACCAGAGTTTTTTTTTTTTTTTTTTTTTTTACAGAGGTACCTGTACTTCTACTTAAGTAAAAAAGGTGCGTACTTTTACCACCGCTGCATGCAGACAGCTGAAGCACAGCCACAAAACATTACCTTTAAACACATTTTCCAACATCATTTTACTATAACATAAAGGCCTTGAGAAAAGGCACGAGTTTAGTCAGTTTGCCATCAGTGGTTCAGCACTGCCTGTTTCCACACCAACAAAGACTGCGTGTGACTAGACTGGCAGGCCTGATCCAGCTGGGCTTGACAGCAGAGCACACATGAAAGAAGGGGATGGAGGGATGGAGTGGTGAGAGCAGGGAGAAAAGCAAGGGATGAACAGAAACACACACTGGGATCCTGCTGTTCACAGCAGCAGGTGCAAGGGAGAGGCGAGCGGGGGAGTGACGGGAGGGGGGGTACGAGCGGTTTTGTGGAAAGGAGAAAAAGAGCATGTGAGGGGGGAGCGAGGGGGGGTAACATATGGGTAGCATTCACTGAATCAAACTCAGTGCCTATAAGCCGGAGTCCCTGCATGGGTTCCAATAAATGGAATTTCTGTTTGATTTTGCGCTACCATGAGGCTTTTTATTATGATCCATTGAACTTAGGCGCTCTGATGATGCTCTGGCCTGCGAGAGGCAGTAAAGCCAACACTGTCAACAGCAGGAAGGCAGGCACTTAACTATCCGCAGCCTGCTGTGTGAAGGTAAACAGTGGAGGTAGCAACGAGTGGCTGTCGACTGCAACGGCACATAAAGAAATACCTTTTGACCGGGACTGAAGATTTTGAGTGCAGGGTTTAAAAAAATATGTAATCCATGTGGTCATCAAAGTCCTCTATCCACCAGCTGTCTCGCCTCTGCTGGCTGAGGGTGTCACGCCAAAGGGGCAAGAATCGTGTCTCGAAAATGAAGCCAGTGCGGAAGTATGTAATACCACTGACGGCCACTAGATGCTGCTCCAAAAAGCCCTGGCTCCTATAGACTTACACTGAACTTCTCTCTAAAAATACTAAGTCAATCATTTTTTCTAGGAGTCTTGTTTATGTGGACCCTGTGGTGTTCAATTGATTGACAGTGCACTCCCCTGCTGGGTCAAACTAGCTTTTGTTTATTTTTTCTTGACAGACAGGTCGACTGTTGTTGCGGTTAATAAGTTACACTAACTCCGGCTTTCCACCGGGTCCGGCTGCGTCATGTCTCGGCTCCGACGAGGTTTAGCTCCGTCCTCTGCAAACGCACCTCAGTTCACACCAGGAGCGTGTCAGAAGTCAGAAGTCTGTCTGATCTCCTGATTTGGTCATTTAGCTTGAATTTTGTGCTTCAACCATAGATAAAATAGGTCACATAGTAAAATACTTTATTTTTGTCTGTTTTAATTGTTTAACTGTCCTGATGTAACTAACAGACAAAGTTAATACAGTTAAGTGGAGTTCTAAACATCTTGGATTGAATATTTTTGGCTGTGTTTAAGTTGTTGAAAATATATTCATTCTTATAATTGTTTCGTATCAGTATTTCCACGTTGTGTTCATTATTGACATTGATATTGTGATTTTATGCAATCAGGAGTCTGTACAGGGTGTTTTATTTTGAAAATTGACCAGATCCTCTATGCCTTTTGTGTATCTGACTTCCATCATCTGCTCTGTGCTGCTTAACGCGACAGTAGAAGGAAACTGGTGGAAACAGGAGCACTACGTAGAGTGGCCGCAATCAACCCGTGACACGATGCAGCCGGATCCGGTGGGAAGCAGGGGTAATAAGATCATCATATGACTTTGTTAAGTAAATGTTTGATGAAGCTTACCATTTTACTGTATCAGTATGCTAGTGTTTAGCATTAGTTCACCCATGACCCCTCGGACGTCCACAGCTCTGTTTTGTCCAAATCTGGTAACTTCGGCCAAAACACAAACTTTTGGCTTCAAAATGGCAGTTCAGAATCCAGTGGGCGAAGTGGTGCCTATGGTTACGCCCAGTTTTTTAAATTTTTGGTAAAGGTTCAGTGTGTGATATTTAGTGACATCTAGTGGTGAAGTTGCAGTTTACAACCAACTCTATCCCACCTACAATGGCTGCAAAAAACACGGTCCCTAGTTTCAGCCAGTGTTCGTTTTGTCCGTTCTGGGTTTTTTGGTTAAAGGGATATTATCTCTGGTCCACACTCAAACATAGATGATGGTAAATCACCTTAACTCTGGAACCATGTGCTATAAAACAGAAAGGAAGGAAATCAATTCGGAGTTACTGCAGAAACAATTACAACTCATTGTAAGGTAATGAAAACACAACAATTCTCAATTTTTGTGTGATACGAATGAAAACATGATTATTAATACAGAATTCCTTCAATTTCATCCTCCTAAATTGACCTAAATCTTACTCGCATTTTATGAAAATGGATGCAGGTTAAATAACTATGGGCGACGTTTTTTTGTTTTATCATGCCATAAAATAGGATCAGTAAGTGACTAATGCAGTGCTAATATCATCGCCTGCACTCCCCTGAGCTAGCATGTGCCCTAACAAAGATTTTTCAAAACCCCCAAGAGTAGAGGAGATGGAGCGGGGGATATATGAAATTACAGTACATCAGTCTTGAGGAGAAGCATCTTTCTTGAAGACTGGGCGTTGACAGACAGCGAGAGAACAGGCAAGGGAGGATAGCTGAAGATCTCTGCCTTTGATGAGACATAACAATATCCAAATCCCCGACCGCCTCTTATTTAAGTTACTGAGGACTCTAAAAAAGGGAAGTTCTTCCAAAGTCGCTCAGAAGCTTGTGCGCTTTAGGTGAAGGGAGGGAATGGAGGGAGCAAGAAGTAGAAGGGTGGGGGGGGGGAGAAGATAATGTTTATGCATTAGATTTTCAAAGCGCTTTTTTCTGCAAGGAAATTCAGATTCAAAGGTGTACTTCTTGCAGGAAGATCTAAAGGATTCTTTCTCCCTCTCCCTGTTATTGCTTGAGTGACAAAGTCTCTCTGTAGCTTAGCCAGGACTTTGTATGCACATGGTAACTGAGTGTGAGTAGGCCCTACAGAACTACAGTATATCCACCAAGGAGACTGAGTGATGTACAACTGTATGTATTATATATAATATTTTCTACGCTCAAACTACATATTTGACATCAAAGAGAATAGTAACGCTAAAGTAACACCTAGGTTAGGCAATCAAATACGAGTGTTAAGTCAAGTCAAGCAGTCTGCCGCCCATAAGCAATGCCACTGCGCTCACAAAGGAGTCTGAACTGTGTGCCAGCGCTTATCAGTCCAAATTCAAACTCATCGGAGCAATATTAGCTGAGACTTTTTCTAAGTGGAAGTTTGAACTGCAAAACTTCTGAGGGAGAGCACTTTGAAAGAGCTGAAGGAGCGGAGATGAGAGCGCGAGGGGTGTGTATGTGCACGCTTGCGTCGGATAGTTGCTGAGCACAGCACTCGTACATACGTGTGATTAAAAATTCAAATGAGCGCCTTTAGAATCGATGGAAGGCTTTGAGGCTCCGTAATGAGGCTGATATATGAAGTTTAAACATTCGGAGCCGCTGGAAGTGCCACCGTAGAAAAAGAGACAGAGAGAAAAGGGAGGGAGGCAAAGAAAAAAGGGGAAGATTTGTGGCTTTGATGCAGGGATATCACCGTGGGGCATGGCTGGTTGGCTGGTGCTGCCTGGTACTGGGATCCGGAGCGCTATCAGAATGTTTGCAACATTCCCCAAGACACCATTTCGAGCAATCCCTCGCCAACAGTCCGGGACAAACTCGTAGGAAGGAGGGAACGAAGCGGAAGAGAAGCAGAAGCGGGAGGAACGACGGAGAGAAAGAAAAAAGAGTGGATGGAGCCGAACGAAAAATTGGACGAACGGAATCGGAAGAAGGGTTAAAAGAAGATTGATCAGAGAGGTAGAGGTGGCAAACAATGAGAGTGACAAAGAAGTGCTCGCTTTTCTTGTACACCCTTCAATCACATGCACATGCACAAACACACACACACACACACACAGTAGGGCAAGTGGGGGCATCGGAGTGAGGAACCAGAACAGAAAGAAAAGAGGTATT
>JAPQRN010000001.1:25259570-25289214 GCA_037367275.1 Coranthus polyacanthus
GCAGCAACTGGCAGTCCAATAGTCAGTCCCAGGTGTCCTCCCTCTTTGGCTCCTCCCTCCACAGTGTTTCCATCTGTGACACCTGCAGACCTAGGTCCAAATCTACAGACTAAATATAAATACAGGTAACTCGTCGTAATAACGTCGTTACATGCCATTATAGAAAAGTGAAGGTACTTTTCCAAGTTTTCGTGTTGAGCCACGGAGTCATGTCCAGGTCTGATCAGCCATCAATAATTACAGCTGCCAATCACTTATTTAACCCACCTACCTGCCTGCAAACACCTGTGATTGGCCAAAATCTGGGCGTCACGGGGTAAATTTTCTAAAGCCCAAAAACACAGGCAAAGGAGTACATGCAGAGGTCTGTTGTCCTCTCAGAACACATGAATTGCAATATGATGAAAGGGAATTATGGAATTTTTGTGATGCTAAAAAACTATCAAGCACTGCAGCTTTAACCAATAACCATGTTTGTAGGATTCTACAGGAGTTCAGTAATTCTGAACCAGAGATTTCATTTCAATGCTTTTCATCACAGCTTGAAGAGCTTTTCTCATGTATTCCACAAAATTGTCAACGTAAACAACTCACATTGTTCATTCGAATTGTACTTGTGTCTTTTCTGTCTTGATAATGATCAGTTTCAACTGCGTTTGACTCATATGACTGTTTTGCATTTTTACAAGGCTTAAAAAGAGACTTTTTTAATAGAGTTTGTGAATGTCACACAGTTTTTTTTTTAAAAAAGGATAATTTCTTTAAATTGTTCAGTTCCTTTTCTTCTGAATTACTGAGTTAAACTGTAGTTTTCTTGACATTACACTTATGTCTTACATTGCTCTATCTGAAGTTTTTAATCCAGCCATTGTTTTCACGTTTTATCCTTGATTTTGAATTTATACATTTTAATGTTTCATTGTTTTAAGTTGCATTCCTCATTCATTCTCTGTGTGAAGTGAGACTAGAATTAACACTTAGACAGTAAATTAATGGAATATTTACATTAACATAAACTAAGTTTAACAAACAAAAACCAGTATGAACAAAATTAAGTTGAGTTTAACATATGTATATGTTTAACTCAACTTAAGTTTGTGTATTTAAATGATGTATTGATTACATTTTGAACAATTTCAGTAAACAAAAGTCAACCTTTATGACACTGAGAAGACTTTAATAATGAAACAGCTCTTCCAGCTGATGTCCTCTGGGAGGCGCTGCAGGTCCATGTCAGCCAAAACATCACATTTCAACAACAGGACTCTCAGTACTTACATCTAAATCTTAAATGTCATGTCATAAACACTGTCTGTAGTTCCTGTGTAATGGCATCTGTGATTTTTGGACACACACAAATATCATTCTAATTTATAATGCAATTAATTCCACAAACCAGTCATCAAAAACTCACATTAACTAGCTACTGTTAACTACTAGTTAACTATCTGGCATCCCTAGAATGGAGATTGATAATATAAGTTGCTAAAAATAGATACAGTTAAGCTATACCTTATATGTAACTGTAAAGTTACTGTAAATTAGCTGTTTTTGGACTAGGTTTTCTAATAGTTGTGAATGTTTATTTTCAGTCAGATTTTTTGTGGATTCTTAATGAGACACTCAACTTTGACATCAGAATCTATATGTATTTTTACTATTTCAACTCAAATTTCCAAGGGCTTTAACATAAACCTAAAAAAAAAACACATAACAGTCATGTTTCAGTAAAGGTTAACGTCATCCCTTTCTTTTTAAATGTATCTTGTGCCTTTTGTCAAAACAGAAGGTTGTGAATTTGTGAAACTTGTGCCACGAGGGAATTGATGTATCTAGTGTCTATTTTACACACAGAGCAGGTGCATGGATACACCGTAGCAAAGTGATGCGCTTGGATTTTCAGATGACTCACTGGGGGTGAACGTACTTGTATCATCTACTCTAAGAAAACACGACTGGGCACATGCATATACACACGAAAAATGTTTAAGAGTGGAGGTGCGTGACCTAAACACTCATATTTCCAAGACTTGTGTGTTGAACAGAAGACACTCTTAAAGAATCACATTCATCTCCCCTGAGGGTAGAACAGATCCACACCCTACAACCATATCCTGTGAATAACCCTTGACACAGGTGATCCACAGCACGGATAAAGCCTTCACGGTCATGTAAACAAGTACACAGAGAACCATATGTCACCATATTTTATGAGGTCAAAGTAGTTGGGAAGAGACAGATAGGTGGTGGCAAACTAATTCAGTTACAAGAAGCCAACACACGGCCGTTTATTGCAGTTAGAAAAGGGAACATGATTTCATGAGAATGGAGAGTAGGAGGAAGATAACAATGTTTGCATACGCTTCTTTTTTTTTTATTGTGGTCCTTTGCACCCACTTATAGTGAGACTGAAAGTGTGCTGCTGCAACCTCAAAAAGGAAGTAGGCGAGGCTTGCTTTGACAGTGGCAGTGACGAAAAATACATATTCCAAAAGGTAAAGATTTTGAGGTGTTTTTCGTTTGTCAAAAGGATGAAGTACCGGTGCTCAGAGAGGAGAGATATCGTGTGTTTTTTGATGAAACCTGACCATTTAAGTGATTTTATTTCATGTTTCTGATTCTGTTTATTTGATGTGATTGTTTCCATGGACTCTACTGGACTATTCTTCAGAACTCAACCATCACAAATCAATTTAAAGGAGGATATTTTGGGATCTTGACTATTCGGCTGGCAAAGGTGATATTATTTGACCCAACATAACTTTTTTGGATACTGGATCAACACTGAAACGATGCCTGTGATTGTGCTGGAGGCCAGAGACTTTGTCAGTCCTCTGTTTTTGGTGCGAACTTGGGAAGTGATCTCTGCTTGTACTACCTTCAGCCTCGTGGCCTCGCTGGAGCAATCAGAGCTAAACAAAGATTCACCTCACCAAAACACTTTCAGGATCTTCTGTATGTTTACCTGGTGTTTCTTCTTCACCCTTACCCTCCTCATTCACATTCTCAGCATCATCCAGTTTCACAGCCTCATCCCCATATCTTGGAAGAACCTGACTGTGACAGTGGCAGTGTTTGGTGCGCTCATGTGTCTCAGTGTCTCCGTTATTTTCCCTTGGATCATCATAGAACATGATAGGGCATTCCCACGCACCGTGGCAGCTGCTGTGGCCTCCTGTCTTACCTTCCTGGCGTATGCATCAGAATCCTGTGTGCTTCGCAGCCAAACACACGAGCAAAGAGGCTACATGGGCAGCAAACCTGGTCTCCTAAAGATACTCCAGCTGTGGGGAGGCTGTCAGATGATACCTCTGTTTGTGGAGGCCGTCCAGGACTTGCCTAATGGAGTACACAGTTGGCAGCTGTGGGTGTCCGGTGCATCATATGGGATCTGCATCCTCATGTGTCTAGTCACACTGGTGGTAATTTTAGGTGACTTTGCTGGACAATGTTGCCTACCCTTCGACAGATTTTTGGCCGGCTTCAGTCTAATCGGGGTGCTGCTCTACATGGTGGCCACGGTGATTTGTTTAACCAAGATACTGCAGCTGAGAGACTTCACATCACTCTACCCCCAAACCAGTGCAGAACTGGTTATCATGGAAACAGTGATTGCCAGCATTACACTGTTGGCATATACAGTGGACCTTGCCTTCTCCATTAAACTGTTGTGTGATAGGAGCCATGCATGAACTCATAACTGTACAGTATGTGACATTTATTATTTGGTCTTTTAAATGTCTCGTGCGTAAGACTTAGGGGGATTTAGGAAGATTTAATTGCACAAATGGAATATAATATTCATGTTTTCATTTGAGTATGACTGCCTTTCTCAAACTTCTCATTGGGACCCAAATTGGGTCGTGGACCAGTTTTCATTAGGTGACCAATTGGTAGATTAAAATAGGCTACATGATAATAATTTTCCTAATTATAAATAGAAAACAGCTTTTTTTTTGTTACCCCAAAGCGATTCAAAATGCACAGGAGAGACACGAGTGTGTTACATGTTGGGAAGTGCTCCATAATGAAACCTTAAAAGTGAACAAATTGAACAGACTCATTCTCTGTAACAGGGCAAGTCAAACAACTTTTTGTGTGTCTGTTAGTTGGTGACTTGTGTGTTGCTAATTAGCTAACATCACCTACCAGTGTAAGCCACAGCTGCTGATGTGGTCTTTTTAGCTGTAACTGACATTCCTTTATTGTCTTGTCTCTAATGTGATTTCGGCAGCATTTATCAGCATTATTTTAACCATTTTTTATTTTATTTTTACAGACACCAAATTTGTCTTGAGCTGAAAAGATTTAGGAAACCTTGGTTTATAATCACACCAAAGTGAGAATCGTCGTTTTTTCGTTACGTTAGAATAAGCCATTTATATCTACAGAGGGGAGGTCGCCCACCATGTTGCACTGCCATGTTTCTATAGTAGCTCAGAATGGACTTCCTTCTATTCCTTATTCTGTTTTATAACAGGTGGCATCCAGCATTAAGGTGCATTACCGTAAACTTTGACTCTAATGAGTCAAATGAGCCACCGTAGGTACGTGTGGCGGGTATTGAGTTGGTTACAATCTGCAACTTCACCACTAGATGTCACTGAATATCACACGCTGAACCTTTAATTGTCATAAGAAAGCATGTAAAAGTCAAACTAAATGGTTGATTTTGAAAATAATCAATGTTGTGTAATCAAATTCTTTTTTGAGGCATACAAATTGCTGACATAACAGCTGCTTATATAGAATTTTGCACAAAAATTGTATAAAAGTAGTAGAGCTGTGAATCGATTAAAAAAAATAACTAATTAAATGCACAATTTGCTGTAATTAATTGCAGTTAATCACATTTTTTCTTCTTAAGACCAAAGCTTGTAATAATTTATATTTAAATGTAAAAAAAAAATATTATATATATATAAATTTATATTTAAAATATATAGAAGTTTAAATCCTATTACTTAATAGCATCTCTTTAACTTAAACACAGATTCTCTCCTGTGAACGACACAATGAAGACCATCACAGCTGACTGTCAGCTTGTCAGGCGTGTTTCTGATCTGCATTGACAGAAATAAGAACAAAAGCCAGGCCTGTATATTAAAGTGCAATGTCAAGTTCAAAACCACCAAGATAAGATAAGCTTTAAGGCGATCATTTTTCAAATGCGCAAATTTAAACAATTTTAAACAATGTTCAACTGTCAAATGAATTTCCACAACAGTCCAGTACATCTTAAAGTGAACTGAGCTGAGAGTTGAGATGATGAAAGCTTTTCACTCTATTTGACTCCATACAAACTACTGGTCATTCAGTCACACACTGTGACAGACCAGTCATGATCAGGGCCCAACCATCGGCGTAGTGTCACCATCATACAGAGCTGCTTCCACATATGGTGCTGTCAGCTGCTCATACAACTGTACATGGAGGTGGAATCTTGTAACTTTGACGATGCTGTGCACGAGCAGAGAGAGAGAGAGAGAGAGAGAGAGCGACGGAGAGCGAGTGCGCGCAGCGCGTCGACGGTCGAGCGAGGTAGAAAGAGAGAGAGAGAGCGCTGTGGGCGACTTCATAAGAGAAATGAGAAACCTTATTTTCTGAGTGTTTAAGGGCGTTTGCAGTTCTAAAACACAAGTAAACACACCCACACCTTAGCACAACCTTCAAGTAACGCTGTTCAACACTGATCATAGGTCAGCTGGCCCAGGAAGCAAACAAAATGCGTTAATTTCGTTCATTTATTTTAATCCGTTAATTATTTTAAAATGATTGATTGATGAATGAAATTAATTCTGGCAGCCCTAAAAAGTAGCCATGGTTATATTGCTCTTGGCGAGCTGGTTTTATTGACATGTGAACGTTATGTGACACTGGTGATGCGGTTTAATATCTAGGTTGGGTGACAGGTGGGTAAGCACACAGCATTGTTTACTGCCATAATAAGGTGCATAGCTGTGTATACCTGTAGAGCTACATCTTCAAATATTAAAGCCTCAAACATAAATTGACTCTGGACTTGTAGGCTATAGACTATGAAGCCGATATGAATAACCAAAAGCTGAAATAATAAAACCGTTTTATCTTTGAAAAATCACGAACATTTTAAGTGTAATGTTTTCTTTTTAATCTTGACAATAATTACTGTCGCAAGACTCAAATAATTACAACAGTTACCAGTGGTTTACACTAGATGGCAACACTCTCATTACCATGCACACTTGTAAGTGTAGCGTAATTGATGTTTTTCTCCTCAAAAATGAAACAGATAAAAGAGTTATGATACAAAATAGCTGTAGCTTCACAAGGCTATACACACATGATTATAATAAAGCTACATCTATCAATGTAAACTGACTTTAAAAGGGTGTAAAAAAAATTGTATGTATTTTTGTTGGCTTGTTTTTAGAGAAAGCTATTCATTCCAGTCCGCAGTATTAAATCCACAACGTAGCTTAGCTTAATGTGTAACGCTAAGTAGTTTTACTGAAGTACTGTAGCCTAGTTCAAATTTTAGGTACTTTACTTGATTATTTCTATTTTATGTAACGTTATACTTCTACTACATCTCAGAGGCAAATATACTTTTTACTCCACTACCTTTGTCTAATATCATATGTAATAGTAAAACACTGACAGGGACCATTTTACTACACCATGACTTTACAGACATTATTTAGCTGATAATATGCTCTTTTACTGAAGTCAGGAATGCAGAACATTTCTTATTCACTGCAAAAAGTGAGGTGAATCAATACTACTACTATATACAAGCACCATTTACTGACTTAATGAAACAAGTTAAAGGTAGTTTTAACAAATATTAAGTTAAAGTAAATGTCAAAAATGAAAAAGTAAGGACATTAATTTATTTTACTCATTTACTCTGAAGTCATTGTTTCAATGATTTTGAGTTTGCAGCTCATTTTTTCCTTTTTTCATAATATTTTCAATGCGCTACACTTGACTATGATGATACTTTGATGACTAAAACGTTGTTTTTGAGGGTTTTTAAAAAAATGTCTTCAAACATAAATAAAGTGATCTAACATTATTCAAGTAACTGTACCTAAATTGTAAATAGATATTTAAATAAAAATAGAAATATCCAGGGACTTAGTAAACCCAAATTAATATTTATGAAATATTTGGTAAATCTAACTAAATCTACCATTTTTAAAAGTATTTTTTTTTTAAGTAACAATGATTTTTTTTTGTGCGCAGTGTTTTGGGATTATTTTTAACAGTGCGGTATCAGTACTTTTACCCAAGCAAGGATATCTTTCCTTGTAACTCTAGCCACCGACTTAACTACCGTTATTGTTTTGTATAAAGATTGCCATTAATAAGACAACTGTTAATAACTTATTTGCATTTTACACTGTTTACGTCCTCACATCTGCCTCATCTGCTCCAGACTCACTTAGCTGCCCCGCGGAGAAAATCGATCGTCCATCCTCGCTCTCAAGCGCCACCAATGAGAGAGACGGTCGTCCCTCCGCTCTGCCTCGATTACTCTGGCCTCGACAGATTCCAACGTTTTTTCTTTAAGGAACTACGAGTCCAGTTGAGTTTAGCCAGTTGTCAACAGGCTGAGCGAGAAACGAGCTGTTGAAATAACTTAGAAGCTACGTGGAACTGATAACACCAACGTTAGAGTCTGTGGCGGGGGAAAAACGCGTTTTTGGACTGCTTTCGGACGTAGGATACAGTTTTGCTCGGCGTATCCAAACAAAAATGAAGTCCTTTGCACACGGTAAGCGCTCTTGTCTGCTTTTCTTTTTAGTTCTGGATTTGCCTCAAACGAGTTTGGTGAGACGACCTCGAGCAGCACACACTTTAAAACAAAGTGACGTTTAACAAGCTAAGGTTGTAGCATCTTATACACGTTAATATGAAGTCCAATTTGAGCTGTTAAAGGCCACGAAAGCCTGTTCGATACCGTTGTTTATAGCTTCACCTGCTTCACGAGACAGTCTGGTTTTACTAGTTGAGGTTCGCTGTAAAAGCTTGTCAGGTCTTCATTATGACCACATTTAGCCTACTGGTACATCTGAAATTATTTACCATATGGCTTGGTTACCGAAAAAAAAACATGTCCACAATGGCTACTAAATTATGTTGCTACTTGACACTAAAAAGTAAAGGCACTGTCCCTGTATTGTACACTGTTAACGTTTGTGTTCTCCCGTCTGGCATGATTTAGCATCTCTGTCGTTGCTAATGTGTTTTGTAGCATCCCCCTGAGCACCACGGACATGTGAAACCTGACTCTGCTGGAGGCAGATGCAAGTCCCAGGCTGGATTGAATGGCACCGAGGATACAAGGTAAGCACTTTGCCAGTAAATTCGAACTCCTTATCGATCCGTTTCCTGAGCTACAAACGACCTTTAGTGAGGGCAAAGTCTAGAGAGAGACACACAGAGAAAGAAAGAGAGAGAGAGAGCAGGGAGTGGGAGAAAGGACAAACAGACTCAGAAATGATGAGCAAAGTAGGACTGAAAGGAGACTCAGGGAGAACAGGTCTCCGCTAAGGCCAGTAATCTTTCAACAGTGCTAATAATCCACAAACAAACCACACATTATGCACTATGTTCTCCTGCTTTTTGTCAGTTGGTGGTACTTACTCGTGTTAAACTACTCTTTGGTGAAAGAAAGTGGTTAAAACATTCGAACCTCTCCTCCAAAATTTAAAGGCTGCGTCCTTTTGTCATGGCCTACTCGTTCACCCAGTTTCATGATAATTAGTGCAGTGAGGGTATTGTAATTGTCTGTCTGTCCATGCCTGTAACTCCAGATCCACAAGCGCATTTCAACATTAAATTCTTACACAGAGTAGGTCTCTACTATATCTTGGTCCCCCTCGAAGACGATCTGGATTGTGACTCTTCAACACTTTTTTGACATTTCTGTCATTTTTTTTGGAAATGAATTCAGCTGTTGCTCTGAAAAAAAGTCATACACAAAGCGTATGACAATGTCTTTTTATTTCTGAATGTGCCACATTTGATGGACATTCCTGACCTCAGTTTTGAACATGGTAACTCCAGATTTGGGTTTTACTCTCATTGTTCATCCCTTTTTCATATATGACCTGCTCATATTCAGTCTGATAATAAAACTGACAGCATTGACACTGAAATCAAATCCACTCCAACACAAGTAACTTCAAAATAATTGATGATAGAAACATGAATCCAAATCCTGAGAGTATGTTTTAAGGATCAAGGAATTGATTAATAACACATGTTTGAATGTATTCACAACATAGTGGAATTATTCACTGTGATGGACATGATCTAAGAGATTAATGTCTGCAATCTCTGAGTGTCTAGTTGCAGTTGGGTCTGTTTGTGTATCTGTTCGTGCCTATTACTCAAACACCAGGTACGTCTCCTCCATATCTCGGTCCTCCTAGAAGATGGTCTGGATCTGGATTGTAGTTTCTTTTAGTGTGTTCACAGCATGGCGGACATGATCTAAGGTGACGAGGGTCTGCAACCTTTGATTGTCTTGTTTTTGTGGAATCTTGCTGATACACGGACCGACAAAACTCCTTAGTGAGGGTAAATATACAGGAATCGGTGTAAACAAACACTTTAAGGACAATATGAAGTCAATATGACATTAGCTGAAGAAACTGGACTACAATGTGTTTGTCTTACTGCGTGGGAAACATGACTGCAAAGAACAGCTTTGCCACCTTTGTCAATCACCATAGTGATGCTGGTGCATAAGAACAGGTGTAAATTGCCCTATAGCCTCAGCTTGGGCCTTTTGTGTGATATCTTACATTTGAGTCACAGTGGCAAGGTGCTAGAATAAATCCAACCTCTACAGAGCTGACTGTCCAGAATATCTGATAAATGTCACAGACCTCAAGGCCTTGAGCACAATACTTTTCATGTATTCACACTGTTTCCATATGGTAGCAAAGACTTCTTCTGCCTTGTCTAATCGAAGGTCCTGACGTGTAGATAGTTAAAGTCAGGTCACAGGTTTCCTTTCCCATTTTTACCCCAAGGTACATTTAAAATGTTAAATAACCTGCGGTGTGAGATGGCTTTGCATAATGTACTTCATCTAGTCATTCCAGTTCACATACAACATAGTTACTTTCTCCCAGTTTTTATCATAGGCTGTCACAGTGATGTAAAGAAGTAGATGAATTTCAGTGTCTCCTCTAATGGAATTTGCTCAGATTACATTAGTATTACAGGGGACGAGCCTTTTTTACTGCTCTCCCCTCAGATTTCTAATATTGGACTTGATATCTCGGGGCTCAAGTCATGTAATAACGATTTATTGATCATAAAACGGTAACGATACCTCCAGGCTGCGGTCTGGTCCAACACACAAGACCATGTTTCTGTCACTGTTTGGTCCTAAAGTTCCTTATGTGTTTCTTTCCTTATCCTCACAGTAATTTCTCACATGATCATTCACAATTACCAGCATGTCAGCACTCTATTATAGCCCTGACCTTTGTACTCCTCAATACATGGTGGCATGACTCTTCAGAGTTGTAGCGTATTAATGTCTTCTCCATATGAAAATTTTAAATCCACAACAATGCCTGGCTTACTTCTTGAAAAGAACAATTTAAACAGTTTGTCTGAAGTCTACATAACAGTAGTGCAGTTCTTTTTTTGATTAATTTCTGTTGCCTTTAACTAGGACTGGGTGATAAAATAATTTCAAAACAGGATTGTAATGTATTTGAAGTTGATAATAATGGTAAACTTTGGACATTTTTAATCAATATGGATAGATCTTACAGCCTACCAAACAGAAGACATAAATATGACACTTGTGATGCGTCACATGGGTGGATTTTCATTGGCCGATGAATTCTTGGAAGGCTATTCATCACACTGGCAGGAAAATGTAAATGTCTGTACCAGAGTAGTCATTTAGTAAAAAAAACTCTGCTTAGGGTCTATACTGCGTTTTGTTTAAATGTAGTTTGACACACGCGGATGGACATGCATTCAGTGCACATTGTACACTCTGAAATCTCCATCGTTTTGTATGGGGAAAACTTGTGGATGCTGACAGATTTGATGATGCATTCAAGTTAACCTCATGATTTCAGAAAGATACTCAAATGGCTGCGAACACTGTTTAGAACAGAAAGTTTTTCTCTCATTTTGTATCAAGTACTTAAGCCTACATCTGTCATAACACTGAGAGGAGGAAAATGCTTTAACTCCTCTTTCTTCAGGCTTCAGTCATTATCAGGATACTCTTCCAACTGGCAGCATTATCAAATTATTTACTGTCATGATTGTATTTTTTACATGGCTGTATCTGAAAGAGAGATTTCCAGAAATTCAGTGATGTTTATGTGACAGAAATATCACTTCCCCTAAAAGTATCTTTCCTACAACCTAAACATTTGTCACATTTGTCTTTGAGATTTCCAAAATTGTGAAATAGCTTTATTACGGTCAAGCTCCACAGTTCACATAATAAGAAAGTGATGTGAAAGTTAGAAAAGAGGAGGGAATGATAAGTTTAATTTCAGACTAAGTTAAAAGATCGGACTGGCTGTTATTTTTGTTATTACAACAAATCTGAAGTGACCTAAATTGAGAACCTACTAATAGTATGAATAGTCAAAAGGCATATTCCATTTGTATTGTAGCTAGCAGTTGTTTGCTATAAGCTGACACATGTTATAAGCTGAAGCATGTAGCCAAAGTTTTCGGAGGAACAAATACAGAAATGATGAACTGAGCTGAAACCATGACAATGACATTAAGAAATTGTGCTTTTTTACATTTGCAGAAAAGATCATTTTATTCACACAACAAGGTATTTCAGTTGTTTTGCTACACAAACCTCATGCTTGCAGCACAAATTAGTTGTTGATGAATGAAATTTTAGTCGCATTTTTTTTATGAAAAGACGTGAAATAATATCTGTGATGTCCTTGAGGTCTACCTGACTTCAGAGTGTGTGCTTAGCTGTCATGTGAAAGAGCAAGGTGTCAGTTTGTCATAGAACGGAAAAACAAAAAACAGGATTCTTCTGACACCTGTGAGAGACAGAAGGAGGTTTAGTGTCAGAGCAGCAGGTGTGATGAAGGAAGATGTCACACTTTGGTTTCTCAGCAGCAGAGCTGGCAGCATATGCAAATGATTTTTAGAAACATGATCTTCAGAAATAAATGCATGCTTCATACCGAATGTTGAGTGATTTAACCTCTTCTGTTGCTTTAAATTCCTTAGCCTTCACTCAGCAGTTTGATATACGGATACGGTGTCTGAAAACAAACACTTCTGTCTTTTTTGCAATGCAGTAAAACAGGTAATGGCAGTGGGTTTTTTTTCTGTTTTAATCCTTTGAGTTTTTCCTCCTAAATGCAGCATGTCATTGTCCTCCTGCACCACAAGACAAGCAACATGTGCTGCTTATCATACTTTGCATAGAAATTGGCCTACACCCCTGTTGATTGTGCACCTGTTCATAGCTTTGACTCACTTTGTGGCTGTCCAAGTTCCCCCCACAGTCTGACCTATTTTTATTATTCATCTGTAACAGGCTCGTTTGGCCGAGGCTCAGTCATAGCTTTAACCAACAGAAAACTGGAGATTTTGTAGTAAAATTGTATAAAAAAAGAATTACGTTTACTGGCCTGTTACCTTTAGAGTCTTCCTGTGGTGTTGCGTTAACATGACAATAGAACTACTTTGTACCTGCAATATTTTCAGACTTTGCTGAAATTGATCTCCACCTTCACAATGGCTCATTATTGTCCTGGGCCACTGTGAATTATACTGTACAATGGCACCTTGCAGTATAGTATAATTTTGGCTAACCCACAGAGCTCATTTGTCTGCTTGATGACAAAGAATGCTTTTAGAAAGTACTCATAAGTGTACATTATTTTCCCACTGTAATTCCTTTTTAATTATGAACCAGAACATTTTAGGCAGGCCGAGTTCAGTTTGACTTTTGCAATATGCCTGCCTTGTTCAGCTTTTGGCTCATAAACTACAGGAGTTCCAGTTTTCAGGCTCTTGACTCGAGGCTTATTTCCACTGAAAGAAATATAAACCAAGCCCTCTCTTCCTACAAAGCTGCTTTTTGATTGAATTACCAAAGGGTGGTTAGTGCTTGAGGGTTTGTCACTCACAGCTTATTTAACTGTCTTTTCACGCTCCCATTAGACTAGCTTCTTAGTCAACATGTACACAGAGCACTGGATAAGAAATGACTTTTTTTGTGCTTGCTTATAGAAGATTGGGTTCTTTAATTTCTGACTATAAGTTACTGTAAAGTCAGACTGGTTTTAAAGACTAGCCCAACTTGACACAGTAAGCTATTTTCAAAACAGTTTCAAGGGCCCAGCCTTTGTCACATGAGTGTGTGCTTGCGAAGGCAACTTTTTTTTTTTTAATCAGAGCAATGTCCAAGGCTTTGTTGGACATGTGATATCTCCAGAATTTCACATAGGACTGTGTCTTTGTGGATCTCTGTAGACAATTGTGATGCAGCCAGTAAGATTCCAGTAGTTCACTGGGCCATTAAATATATAAAAGAAAAGCTATCCATTTCTTATTGAGGAAGTCTGTGTCCATTTGTTTGTAACAAGTAGAGTTGTGAAATACAAATACTTTGTCACTGTGCAGATATCTGTACTTTACTTGAATATTTATTTTTCTGACATATTTTTTCTTTTTTTTAACTTTTACTTTCTTACATATACACAAATATCTGTACTTTCTACTCCTTGCATTCTAAAAGCAGGCTTAGTAAGTTAGTTTGAATGCATTTGAGGGGTATTATTAATTATTTTCATTTTGTGTTATTGTGCATTTTCCTAGCATCAAGATCGATTTCAACCTAAACAGACAATAACACGTAGAAAAGACGGCGTATCCATCGGTGAATATCACGCACAACTTTTTTGTGAGATCAAAATGATGTAAAAGACCAAAGACAAAAACGTCGCAAAGAGACAAAAATTACGCAACAAGAGAGCAACTACGTAACAGATGTAACAAATTGAAAACACACCTGCATTCTCTGATTTCATGATTTAGTGCTGGCTGGCTTTCACAACATTAAATCAAAATAAACAAAATGAGTGCAATCTGAGATCTTATTCAACAACATGAAAACAGCGTAAATGATGAAATGTAATGAAAGCAATGTATAAGACAAAAACTATGTCACAAGACAAACATAAAACGAGACAAAAAGGGCGTAAAAGCTGATTTTGCGATTTCATGCTTGTTTCGTTCATTTTATTATGTTCAAAATGAATTGAGTGCAGTCTTGAGTTCTTCCTCAAAAAGCGGAAAACAACAAAAAAGTTGACTACTTCACTACTACTTTTACCACAGTCTTTTTTTTTTTCTTCTGTATCTGCAATTCTACTTGAGTGAAGAAAGTGTGTATTTTTGCCACCTCTGGTAATAAGCAGGTTTAAGACATTTGTAAGCCTTTTTGTGTTGTTGGAAAAGGCTGCTTCCTCTGCATTCATGTGCCAGCTAGCATCCTTGTTGTTGTAGCAGCAGACAGGTGCTTGCACCTCGCCTCCGCCTCCAGTGAAATAATGACCATTACTGAGCCATCAGGGCTATATGTGTCAGGCTGTCGGGCTGCCAGCCAGCAGCGATTACAGGCCTGCTTCAGGTGCTGTCTTTATTTTCTGCTGTCAGTACCAGTCATCTCACTCCCACAGCCATAACAAGTACTTGTTACCAAAGGAAGGAGACAGAGATCAGGTGGGAGGTGTGAAGACATATAAATATAGCCCATCTATAAATATTTGCTTCAGAGTTTTCTTACTTGAAACGGTGATAGTATTAAAGTCGCAGTACATATTCACAGATATTTGCTCACAAAAAATAGAGATGTCTTAGCATCACTGAATTAATTTGCTCTTTTAATTTGAGCCCAGAGGAACAGTGCTGGTGTCTTTTATCAGATTAAAGCTTAAGAAGTCCACCACTGGAGTTTAGTCTGGAATACAATAATGTAAGACATACTGTTTTTTTTTGTTTCTTTGTTTCCTCCCATGAGCTGTTCCCTCACCTGATAACAATGCAGTCTCATTATAGTTTGGCTGAGAAATGCTTCATCCACTTCCTTTTGTTTTGTCAAGCTGATAACAACAAACGTACAATTATAGCATTCCAATCTTTTGTTCAGATTTTTGATGATTATCAGAACATTTTTAAATCAAAAACTCAAGGTAAAATGCGCAGCCCTTCAATCTTGCTTTCTGTTTTACGTCTGTCAACTAGCATTTCATCAGTCTTTAAATGTCTGTTGGTTGTGGAACTGCACTGAGTGGCACAGAAATGTAATTACAGATAAGGCAGCCAGTTACAGGTGTGGTGAATTTAATCAGAAAATTGACACTTGATGGAGAACAATTGTGTCTTCCTGGTGTAATCACAAACTGCGGTGGTTTATGGCATTGTCTGTTTTTCATTCTGTGTGTGGGAATTGGGATTACTGATTGTGGTATATTGCCAGTTGGCAAGCACTATTAGGAGGAAACACAAGAATCTTTGTTCAAAGCAGGAAGTCGTTCAACTGGATTCTACCAGATGTGGTTGGCTGCGCAGATGTCTGCCCCAAAGACCTGAACACACACTGTGCCATTGCCATGTTCTTTTGATGCCTAAGAGGCTTCCTTTCACTGTGACTTGTTTTTGGTACAAACTAGATGCTGACTGATAGTGGCCAATATGAAAATGATAGTTTGGAGCAGGAAAAAAGCCAATAGACGATTTAGCAAGATTGTTGTTTTTTTTTTATGCAGGACCAAATATCTTCTAGATATGATAGACCTACAGTTAAACTACACAGAATTGAATTCTGGTTGCAAGAAAGTACAAACTAGTGGAGACATTATTTTTTGACGATTAAAGATTTTTCATTGTGGTAAAACAATCATGCAGTTTCATTAATTTGATTGCTGTAAACATTCAAAGAATTCAAGTTCAAATTCAAATTCAATTCAGCAGAGCTATAGAATTTTGCGAGGTGCCATGAATTTAAGAGTAAAAAGTTTTCACATTATGTTTTTTCAACAAAATCCATGACATGAATTGGGAAAAGTTCAGAATTTTGGGTGAGTTGGCATAGAATGACTAAATAGCAAAATATTTTATGTTGTCACTTTTCTCAGAATGATAAAGCTAACCAAGGACTTTTAACCAGACCAGACCCATATGAAGATATCCTCTGCCTGCCTGTGAAAACAGAATTATATGTTGACCACTTGTACTTCACAGAAAGTTATCATAACTCGTCTTTCTTCTTGAAACCAGTGCTTTGTTTCTAATGGAAAGCATGTGTGCGCACGTGTGTCCAGCTGACACCAACATTGCGGTACAAATGGGAAAAAAAAACGCTTTGCACGAATTACAGTTTGCAAACTGCTCATATGTTTTGTTTACCTACAGATCAGGGAGTAAGTCCTCTTACATTGATCCTTAAGTTAACCCAAAATGAGATGTTCGACCTGTGGGAGACAGTGTTAAGGCTGACTGATTTTGTCTCTGTAACCAGAGCACAGAGACAGATCTGTCCACTTGTTACAGATTTGTTGCAGCTGCAGCCAAGGGGTCCATACAAAAATAATGAGGGCTTGTTGACAAGGTTAAGTAGTTAAGCGAGGAGTGCATTATTTAACATGAACAACGTCTGGGTCAGAGATCTGACATGGTGTGTAATAGGCTGAACCTAACAGAGTATTAATTGCATTTAAAGACACAAGGGTTCTTTATGTTCTTTGTGTGTGAAAGCAGTGGTGCTCATATTACAGTGGTGGTATGGTCAGGGTCACTTTACTATGAAAGCCTACTGCTAAGTCTCTTTCTTTGACATTCTGCCTCTATATTGTTTTCACTGAATTCATCTTTACTTCCTTGTATGAGCTCTGTCACATGCTTCCCACGAGCCAGTGTGCTTTCACTGTTGTAATCCACAACAGCTGAGCCAGTGCTGCCAATGACTGAGCAATTGACGCTGCATTTCATTCATTGACAGCAACTGTGATATATCAATTCTCCTGTAATGTTTGATCAAATATGTCTATGAAACCAAAGACATCTGTGCTATCCAGCTCATTGTTCCTTCAGTTATGGACAAGTGGCGGTTCTTAACATGTCAGTACTTTGTCTCATTTGCGTCTGTCTTAGCCAAGTAACTTTTAAATTCTGAGACACCAGGAACATAAAGAGCAAGTTGGGTGAAGTTTAGTAGGTCACATGGACAAGCTCAACTAATTCACCCTCAGAATGAGCTGCTCTACCACTGTACATGAGAGCACTGTGATGCTGCACTGTTCCTTATGAATGCAGGTGCAGGTAGACTATAACATTTTTAATATGTAGGGCTGTCATGATGTTGAAATTTGACAATTAATTGTCATACAAATAACTGTGGTTAATGATGTCTACTCTGCTAATGTTACGCCACCACTGCACTGTAAGTCTAATAGTTTAATTATGCATACACCGTATGAAGAAGAAGAGCCTATTAATTGGCATAGAATTTTGGAACATATAAAATTAATTACATTTCTGTTTTCCTTCTTTTACCCATTACTGAACTATTGGACCACTACAGCTGTCTTCCCAAGCTTTGCAAAATGGGTGGGCCCATAGGGGTTGTGTTACCACCTTTTGATCACCACCTTTTTGCTGTAAATCCAACAAATGGCCTCCTGCAAGTTACTGGGCTTTGTCATTTGCCCCAAAACAAAAATGTGTCCATGCTTTTTTGACAACAGCTGTCAGTCCAACATAGTGTAAGTTTACCTCTACTGCTACAAACTGATGTTGCCACAGAGCAAACAGTTAGGTTCCACTTCTTGTTAACATAAGTTGTTTAACAGTAGCAAAGAGTAAAGACAAAGAGATTAGAGGAAAAAGATTAAACTGTTGCTTTTTGAGAACCGCTTTCAGTCCAAAATGGTGGAAAAGTATCTCTGTTGCTGTATGATTCTGTTGCAATGGATCGACATATTAGCTTCCTGTTCTCCTCAATCTTAAGTTCTTTGATTGAACTCATAGCAGGGCGCAACAAGATGATGTCAAAGGGGGGACAGTGATGTGGAAATGATAAAATATGTTATTTCTGTTAGTTTCACCCTGCAGGTGAAACAATTATCACTATTATGTAAAATAATCACAGTTGGCTCAAATAATTGCAATGATGCAATTATATAATGATTGTGACAGGCCTACTAAAATGTAAAAAACAAGAACACAAAGGCTCAGTTACAAAATACCAATGGTGACCCATTTAGATCCTACTCTATAAGTGGATGACAAACACTTTATTGTCCTCCTTTGTCATTGTCTGTTCCCTATAGTATATTGTTGCAATATGAACAGCAGTGGCTATGTCATGTGGCAGTCCGGTTCTACTGATGGTCATATTTTTTGAAATGATTTGATATTTATGAAATTATTAGTTTTGATAAAAGTGTTAAGTTATGCGACTCATTTAAAAGACTGTTCAGCACCAGTAGGTTATTTAAATGTGCCTGTTCTCAGTATAAGTATACGTTGACCTTCTTAGGCAGTAATATCATAATATTTTGTCAATACCTGATTGTGGTTGGCTTGTTTCAGTGGGAAAGTGTCCTTGAGTTGGAGACAGCTGATACCCATAATGATCTCACCGCCTAACATTTCAATCCTCGCCTGTTTTACCAGTTCTTCTGCATTCTTGGGAACAGTTTCAGTTCTGCTGGACTGCTGTTGTTTGTTTGTCCCCAGAGCCTGAAATCTGAAAAGGCACTGAGAATGCATTAACAAGTTTACTGCGTCCTATTTGTCACTCACTCATTGCCCACAAACACTTTGGCAATAGCTAGTGTGTTTAGCCAGGGTCAGCTCAACCATACTGCTTTTTTTCCTCTTCAGAAAGAATGTGAAACATGAGGATATTTTAGATTCCACTACTTAAATCCACATAATTAAAAAGATTATATTGGTCTGTTTTATATTTAGCATCAAGTTAAAGCACATAAAGGGTCTTAAAGGAAGCTCAAATGGGCACAAAGAGCCATTCCAGAGAAATATCTCTGATTTTATTAAGCTTTCATTTCTCCCACCTCAGTGTTTACTTTTTAATAACAGCACCTAACAATAAGGCATATAATCCTTTGTCAGCTGAAAATTGTCGTTACCTTTAGGGCTGTTAACTGTCTGCTACTGTAGCTGCAGTGTTAGCAGTAGAATTAATGTGAGCACTGGGTTGTGAGACACTTTGCGAGTCATTAGCTAAACTTTCAGTGTAAGCATAGGGAAAGCCATTACAACAGAAAATAAACAGCGGGATATGGAGTGGGATTTCTTGTAATCCCTTACTAGGCAACCTGGATGAGGTAGAGTGCTGCGGGATTTCATTATTTCTTCCACTGGGAAATGCGTGAAGCCTGTTTGTGAGTATCTTAAAGGGCTTTTGTCTCATAGTTTAATCTTTGTCTTTTGACAAAGCATCCTCTTAATGCCACTGATGTCATCTGAAACAGTGGTGTATGACACTTGAGACTCTCCGAGGGGGGCTGGCGCGTGGTGCTCTATTGGCAGAATGCAATAGGCAGGATGACTTGCAAAAGTAACCATACATTGTGGTTACTGAGCTGCAAACGAAACACAGGAAACACTCAAATCCATAATGGGGAGGATGTCGATTTCACATCTCCTGCTAATATTTGACTGAACATTTACACAAAGAATTAAACTGTTATTTAGTTAGAATTTTCAGCTTCATAAATATTTGTTAAGCCCCTTATTGTTCTTAGGTGTGCAGCGTCAACATGGTAAGAAAAAATGACCAGTTGTTGGTGTCACAGGATAACACATCATGAGAAGCTTGTAAAAAAGCAGCAACTTTCCCACTGGATTGTTGGTGCTGTGGTAGTCTTAAAGTTTCAGTGTGTACTATTTAGAGCCATCTAATGGTGAAGTTGCAGATTGTAACCAACTGAATAACCCCCTCACCCTCACCTATGGTGGCTGCAAAAAGTCCCTTATTACAACCAGTGTTTGTTTGGTTCGTTCCTGGCTTAATAATGGCACTCAGGTAAATGCAAACTGCATTGCCATCTCTTGAAGAAGTTACAAGATATTTTCTTCATTAGTAGCAGATTAATTTCAGATTTCAATCTGACAGCCTCTCTCTATGGGGCAAACCAACTATTGATGCCAAAAGGTCTCCTCCTCCTCCTCCTCTCCTTCTTCTCCTCCTCCTCCTTCCAGGCTTCAATACGTCATGCTGTCTGTTCAGAAGGATCTCTGTTTAGGATAGTTGCCAAGCTGAGGATTGTTTGCAACTAAACCTTTGCTGATTTTTCTCTAAGTTTGTTTTTGCAACCTAGCCTTTGTTGTAATGCAACAACGACACAAGGAGTTAGGTTGACTGTAGTGTGTTGCTTCACTGATCAGGTGCCAAAAACACTGACAGATCTCACATGAGGAACATTACTGAACATCTCCCCAGAATATGCTCTTTTGAACTGTCTGAACTGGTTTGGGGAAAGTTTCTTCCCTTTTTCACAGTGACATCCTTCCTTCCAGACTGGCTGACAGAGTGTGACTGGACCTGAAGATGAGATCATACAGGGTGGTGGTGCCGTTGTGACACACTTAGTCATGCTCACTGGTTATTTTAGGAACCTCATATTTCTCAAAGATGACCTATAGAGTAAGCAACATTTGTTCCAAGAAAATATGGGACATTACAAAAAATTCCAGTGGTTTAAATATTACATAATTCTTACTAAATGTTGTCAGTTCTCGTGTCTTCTTTTAACTTACTATTTTCCTTTATCTGGCTACTTCTGCTTCAGTTTGGGCTTTTCTAAAGTTCCAAATCCTATAATTTGCAATGTAGTGTGGTGATAATCTATCGAACGTGTTCATTGGTGGAAAGAACAGAAGATACTAGAGTCATCCAGTCAGGAAAAGATTTGCATAAAGACCTCCTCTTGTATAAAGAAACTCTCTTTGATTTCTCTCATGATCATTTCAATGTTAAGGATTAAGCAATGTTATATCACTAATCAAACAACACTAATACAGTATCTGCTACAGATACTTTGTAAAAACAAGACTACAGATTTTCAGTTAGCACTGCAGGCCTTCTTTACATAGTGAATATTAGACCTCTAAGTAAATCTTGAAAATGTTTTTGTTGACTTTACAACACAGGTCACGGGTCTTCCTGACAAAAAGCAATAGTGAGAGAACACAGGGTCAGCAGATTAGGTCAGTATGCTCTCAGAGCTACTCATTAGTTGCAGTTGGGAAGCCATGTGGAAGTACTTGTTCTGATCCTGGCCCTAAAGAAAGGAGGGCATTTACTGAACTTACACCCTCCCTCATGTGTAGGTGTATGTTGTCCATTTTAGTTTCGCCCCTTCTTTCTTTTAATCTGTTCTTACTTAGATTTCCTTTGCTTGCCAGGCTTTACACCATGTTTCTTTCTGTAAAGACTCAAATGTTTTATGTATTTCATGTTTCAACACCACTCTATGTCAAAATAAAATAAACATCTATATCTACCACTGATTCTCAATTCCAGTTCATTTGAGTAATTAATTCCTTAAACTTTCAAGCTATTTACATGGCATAGAATTTCATGGGTAATCGTAGTATGTTACTCTGTTCAGGTAAATCCACCATAGAAACTGATAGATATTTGAACATGTTCTTTTTTTTTAAGTTTCATATTAGAAAACTTTAATGGAAATGGCAAATTCAAAAAACTTTTTAAGCTCGTCTGAGGTGGTTTTTTTTTTTTTCTTTTTTGAAAAAGAGTTCATGTGCATAACAGGAAATGGAAACACTTTTTCACATGTAGCAAACATTTAGCTGACGCCACTGATGACTGATCTTCACCATCTTCTCTAATATTCCCATAAAGCACAAAAACATAGCTGGTAGTGTAGACCGGCCCAGTTTATATAGTTTGAAGACAGATCGACCTGAAACACCATTTTATTTGGAAAATGGCAACAATATGCTCTGCTTTTTTACTTGTGCTTATTACTTATTTACTGTTTAATGTGTAATGTAGTCTATAATGCCACCTTCTGACAACACTACACAGCCTAGTTTATTCACAGTTGGAATAAACATTTTTTTCCAACTTGTTACAAGTTCACTTCAGATTTACTTGTCATTTTATGGAAACACTGCTGTTGTCTCTTTGTTATTCGCTTCATGGGTTACAGTGATAAGTGAAACCAAGAACATTATTTACTATTGAACTACTATATTTGTGTGCTTACAGTAGATATCATCGATATGCGCAGTAGCTTTGCCAAGGCTCTTCTCATTACCAGTGTGGGCTGGATGCAGAAGAAGTGAGCTGCGAACATCCCTCTAATGAGTGCAAAACATGACGGCGGTTAATGAGGCCGGGTGGCTTCTGTAATTATCTTCATCAGCATCAATGGCAAGATTTTATTTTGCATAGTCCTCCTTCAAGTCTACTCGCTGGCTTTGGAAAAGGCTCTGGGGAAATGAGGCACAGGTGATAGCACAGTACATTGTCACTGTGTACATAGACACACTTGAATAGACAGCCAAAAGCATGCACAGACATGTATAGTCTCTTGATCTGTTTGTTCCATTTGAATAGTGCACACTCAGGAGACTCTGCTTGCAGGCCAAGCACACAAACACCCTTACCCAATTTATCGCTATTCTAAATGTGCTCTTAGCAAATACTGCTCTGTCCATTAAGAGACTTGTGTGTTGCAATGAAATCCATGTCCAACTGGTGATCCACTAGAATAGCCTCATTGTGTTGCTGCTGACTGAGGGCTGCCTAGCCAGGGACAGAGGTGGCTGGCAGACTGCCAGGCGGGGTAACAAGCTCACCCGTGACCCATGTGACAATGAGTGGCCAAGTTGAGTCTGTATACGAGTGAGCCAGTGTGACCTCATGCCACCTCCGCTCCGTTTCACTGGGATGCCATTGCCAAATGTCAACAAGACATTAACATAATGCTATTGTCACTACCAGAGAATGTCAACCAGACACAAAAAAATCAGCTGTGAATACTTGTTTAAAGATTGCTTTTATATGGCGTGTTTCTGCAGGGGGAAAGGCAGTGGGGAAGTTTGTAGCAAAACAACAGTACAGATTATGAATGAATTCCTTTCCACTGAAAGTGCATAGCTATGCATTACACTACAGGGAAGCTTAGTAGCAGATTCATTGCTGTTCTTCTGTCTTTATATGTCAAACATGTAATTGCAGAGATCTGAAAGTCCCAAGGCAGGTTCAAGTTCACACTAAGCCTTACTTTTCCTTTACAGAAAATCCTTATTTCCTTATCTACTTACTCCAATGTGTTTCTACTACAACTGTGAAAAAGTTTCTTTAGCCTAACGTGGCTGCCAAAATGTGAAAGTCCCTCATTGTATTATCCATTCTGGGCATTTTATTCTTTTTATTCTCTAGTCCACACTCAAATAGTAGGTGACAGTAATGTACCTTATTATGGATGCCACCCACTATAAAACGGAAAAAAGACGAAGAGGAAGTCTGTGTGGAGCTACTGTAATATTATGGTGGACGGAGGCCCACTCCCTCTGTAGATACAAAAGACTCATTCTAAGGCAACAAAGTCACAACAATTCTAATTTTTCTGTGATTATACACTAATGAAAACATAATTCTAAATATTATATTCTATTTCTGTGATTGGATCCTCCTACATCCCCTCAAATCTTACACACTGGGCATTTAAAGCTGTATTGGCTCTATGATCTGCCAAAAATGCATCAAACATCTTGTTGTGGCACCAACAAACAATGTTGTATCACTCCAACCTCATTTCATTATCTAGACTTTGGCTGTTTGTCTCTGGACATGTGCCTCTGTCACCGTTGCTGCATTATAGTTTTTAATATATGGTAAAACAGTATCATTAAGTGACAAATGTCTGTAATGATCATTAGTGCTTTTTCAACTTATATATTATAAGCAAAAGCTACTGTCACAGACAAAATCCTTGATTTATTCTAATGTAGTTTTATCCAAACATCAGTCATGTCAGATATGTTGTTTGCTTTTAAAAGGCAACTGTAGAGTGGTCTAGCTAACCTTGATTGTTGTTGTAGCCTGTTTTCACCTCTAATTGCTCTTGATTGAGCGCCTTGATTTTGCTGAATATTTTAGCATGTTTTGTAGGAGGTATTTGTGGCGTGTCAGCAGGTGGCGAGTAGGCTTAGGGGTTCTAATCACTTTGTGTTTTTATGTTTGTGATGATTTAAGATGCCTGATTGCTGCCGAACCAAAGGCTGATGTAACCCGACTAGTTGAGAAATATAACACAGAATTTGTAAGCACCCACACAGCCACGTACACATGTACCCATTGTTTCCTGGAATTAATTTACATATAATTTCTGGCCTTGATAGATGGCTTGTGGATGATGTATCTGTGTTGTATTTGCTTCTATTTTTAATTCTGGTCTCGCCATCCAGTAGAGATGCCAAATTCCCTTGCAGTGGGATTAGGTCTCAATTAATCAGATATTATTGAAAGTACAATATCCAAATCTGCAATTTTTGGTAAAGCTCATAAATGAAGCATTGTGGATGCCTGAGCCTACAAATCATATTCTCCAGATGCAAATGCTTGTTTGGTGCACAGCCCAACAAAAATGAATTTTTTTTCATCCATCCATCCATCCATCCATCCATCATCTGCTGCTTATCCGGAATTTTTTTTCAGTGAAAATGGAAGAATTACCATTGCCACTAAAAACGGGACACCAAAATAGTGTGATTTTTTTTTTTTTCTATTGTTTTGCACATTGTTCAGCCTTGCCATTGCTAAAGGCCAATGTAGTTTTTTGCTGATGCGTGCATGGTGTAACCTCCAAGGAAGTCATTGCATGGGCACGGTGTTAAGGTCTTGTACAGATTTAAAGTCGAGCTACACAATATTGCTAATTTGTTCATGTTTGGTTTAAAAAAGAAATCCCAAATAAGCAAACGAGAAAATATAACATGGCAAAAAAAAAAAACTATTGCATCTTAAACTTCCATTAAGGTGCATTACTTTTACCTTCTATGTTTGACTGTGGACCAGAGTTAATATCCCCTTAAACGAAAAGCCCAGAACAAACAATGGCTCTAATGAGAGCCTTTAAGTAAATTCGAATCTACTCCAGTTCCCCCAATAATCATACACAGTGTACCATGGAACCTTGGTCATTAGTATAATGACAAAAAAATTTAAATCATGATAAAACAGAGAGTTTATAGTATAGTATTTGTATCTACTTATGTTGTTTTGTTTTGAATGATGCATCATGCCCTATCCCTTAAGGTTTCAGGGATTGAGGACCCTATAGTCACTTCCATATATACTGAATTCTTGTCTTTTCTTAATTTTCAGACTGCATCTCAGTGGGAGTACTGCAATGACTAGCCGACATCCTAGCCATGCAGAGAGCGCTCAGTCCACAAACAAACAGCCACCTGCCGTGGCCCCCAAGCTCCATGTCCAGCGATCGCTGTCAAAGGAAACCATCACCATCCACTTCTCAGCTCTTGGGAAGGAGGAAGAGGAGGAGGAAGAAGAAATTTACATGACAAATGTCTCCACTACCTCAGCAGCTCAGGAGGACTCAAATATTGTGACGGCCTTAGAGGCAAGTGAGGAGATGTTTGAAGGTGTGCCACTGGACTCTGCAGCAGAGGTTGCTGTCATTCCTGAATCATCTGGACTTTCTCCAATACTTAGACAGGACACTAACAGTTCTCCCACACGCAGTCCATCATCTCTTATTGCTGAGCAAAAAGGCCCAAGTTCCAATTCCTCTCCAACTAAATCTTTGAGCTTTCCCTCCAGTGACAAACCCTTCCTCAGCTTGGTGAAGTCTTTCTCCTCTGATGTTGAGTCCAGAGATGGGTCCTCCTCCATTGCTGCTTCTTCTGTAAGGCACAGGCATCTGATGAAGACTCTAGTCAAATCCTTGTCTTCAGATACATCCCAGGACTCGCCATCCTCCTCCACTACCTACCGTCTTCCAGAATCCCGCCTTAACCTGCAACTCTTCAAACAATTTGCACAGTCCCGGATGCCGGCCGCTGCCGCCGCTGCTGCGTCATCAGTGGGTGATTCTAAAACTGCCCCTTCATCTCCTCTAACGTCGCCAGATAACCGCAGCTTTTTCAAGGTCTCAGAAGTGGAGGCACGAATTGAGGACACTAAGCGTCGTCTTTCTGAGGTAATTTACGAACCGCTCCAACTATTGAGTAAGATCATGGATGAAAAGAGCAGCAGCAGCAGCATTTACCGACCCAAAGCCCTCTCTGCTAGTGCCTCAGAACTCTCCAACCTTACTTCTGTCAATGGTCACCTGGAGAGCAACAACAATTACTGCATTAAGGAGGAAGAAGGCGGTGAATGGGAAGCTGAGAGCCCTAACAGCGGAGCCTCCGGTCTAGCTGAATCACCAATTTCCTCCTCTGTTGACACTAAAAGTCCCAACAAAACATCTTTACTTTCCATGTCACTGGACAAGTGCTCTATGTCTGCTCTTGCAAAACAGGAAGATGAGGACTTTTGCATCCTGTATAGTGAGGATTTTGAGACATGTACTGACACAGAAGGCGATGGTGGTGATAAAACTGATGATACTGGAAGTGCAAGTCAAACTAAAGTGCCACTAAGTGGTAGCACTGAACCATGCAGTGAGGATGAATCTGAAAGTATTGAGCCGGCACCAAGCGTTCCACACTATACACTCATCATCCTTACTTTACTGGTCTATGGGTATTTTGTATTACCTTGGCCCAGTTATATTGGGGGGATGCTTCTTGGGATCGGGCTGGGATTCCTTTTAGCCATTGCTGTGGTGTGGCTGACAGGACCAAAACCATCTAGTGGGGGCTCCAGACACCTTATGAAGATGTGGACAAAGGTGGACATCAAGGAACCAGAAATCTTCAAAGTAAGGAAATATGTTTTTTTTTTTGGTTCATGTCACATTTCCTCTAAGATTCAATCATGCTGGAGATGCTTTTACTAATAAGAGGTCAAACGATGGTGGATTTAAAAGGCTGTAGTAATGACAATAGTTTGGAGCATGGAAAAGCCAATAGCTGATTAATCAGTTGATATCAACCCCTGGAAAAAAAATAATTCACAATGTTGGAAAGTAAGAGTTTTTGAAAGTCCGAACCGCATTTTTTTGTTTGTTTGTTTTGTTTTTACATTCTATACATTTTGCCAGGTTAGTTTTGCTTTCACACTGCAATTTTGGGATGCGAACTAAACACCCTTTCATGTCGTACCTACATCCTTCTGTCATCGTCTACATCACTCCCTGTACTTGACATTGATTAGTTTGACATCTGCATATTGTTACTTGGGCTCATTTTGAACTTATTCTGTCTTTCATTTGTTTTTCTTTTGCTTATTGGTGATGATAGCCAGCTGAGTGTGCACTGTTTTTTTTTTTGTTTTTTTTTAAATAAAATTTGTTTATTTTCACAATAAAACTGTTGGATTGGCATCTTGGCCAGGATATTTCTAGTACATTTAAAATTATACCTCTTTCCTTCAGTTTTAAAACACAAGCATATGCCTAAGATAAGATTTTAAATATAAGATATTTATATTTAAAAAAACTTACTTGTTGTAATTTAAATAAAAGTAAGAGAAATATAAAATATATAAAGCTGATCAATGTCTATCATTAGAGATAAAATGATAAAACAAAGTGTTGAGTTAATAGACATTTAATGCTGTGAAATGCAAACCCTTTAATGATAGGTTTATGGTGACGTCTTTATCTGGAATGTTGAAACACTGTAGACCACTACACACTATGTATATTGATGAATAAGTAGTAAACTAGCAACTTTAAGATTTACCCTGACAGTTTTCAATGTACAGTGACAAAGCAGTGAATAATCTAGATTTAGATCTGTGGCTGAAGCAGAATCACTTCAAAGTCTACCTCAGAAAACAAGTGACAAGTTAAGACACTCTGTTATCAATGTGAAGTTCATATAAAGAGACAGCTTACTGTTTATAGTCGCAGTAGGAACATGTTAAACTGTGTGTTCACGGTGGCCTCATTTCTCATACACAATGTTGTATTGTTGTCTTCTTTATCTTTATGGTTGTTCAGAAGCCTTTGTGAACACATGCTAAATGCCCACCATCTCTGCCTTTCTCCCAGGGCTGGATGAATGAGATCTCAAACTACGACCCAGAAACGTACCATGCCACACTGACACACTCGGTCTATGTCCGCCTGGAGGGCTCCACCATTCGTCTGTCTAAACCCAACCACAACATTGCCCGCCGGGCCTCACATAATGAACCAAAACCTGATGTCAACTACATCAGTCAGAAGATCTACGACCTCACCAACAGCAAAGTATGTGACAGAATAATACAGTTACAGATATTTAATTCTATATCCTGTATGTTTTTAGCAAAGAAAAGTAAAAGAAATTGTCTTTCGTGTCTTAAAATACAACTTCAAAATACAGAAATGTGATAAATGTGTAAAACCCCATGTTATGTGACTCCCCTAATCCTTCCCTAGGTATATCTTGTGCCTCAGAGTCTGGCCAGGAAGCGTGTATGGAACAAAAAATACCCTATCTGTATTGAACTCGGTAAACAGGACGACTTCATGTCAAAGGCAGAGGGGGACAGGTGGGAACCCAGTGAAGGCTTGACCACAAAGGACAAAGGGGGAGAGTGGATAGGCGGAGCGCAGGAGCGAGGATGTTCATCCTCTTCCAGAGACCTGATCCTCTATCTGTTTGGAAGAACTGGAAGGGAGAAGGAGGAGTGGTTCCAGCGCTTTCTGCAAGCTTCCAAACTCAAGGTGGATTTGAAGAAATCCTCCAGTGTTGCAGGGAGTAAAAGTGGTGCGTTAGTTCCTCTGATCTTTTGTCTTTTTAAATTGTCTACATTAATTTTATAAGGATATTAGAGCTGGGCAAGACGGCCAAAAGTGTAATGATAAAAAATTACAAATCATTATTTCTTTAAGTTTAAATGTTGAGTTTTGCTCCTGAGTGAAAGTTGAAGATGGTTTTTTGTGGTTTTAAACTATTCTATGACAAACACTTGGCAAGCAGCGGAAGATTTCAGAAATTTAGAGGGAGATCATTTGAAACAATTCAGTTATGAATATGTCATATACTGTATGTATATATATACACACATATGTACAGTGGATATAAAAAGTCAGGGGTGTGTAGACACACACACCTGTTCAAATGCCAGGTTTTTGTGATGTAAAAAAAAAAAAAAAAGACACCAAGCTAAATAACTTTTTCCACCTATAATCTGACCTATAACCTGTACAACGCAATTGGAAAAACAAACTGAAACGTTTAAAGGGGAAAAATAAAAAACTTAAATAACCTGGTTGCATAAATAAACTAATACTTTGTTGCAGCACCTTTGGCTTTTATTACAGCATTCAGTCTTTTTGGGTAGGAGTCTATCAGCGTGGACCATCTTGATGTGGCAATATTTGCCCACTCCTCTTTGCAAAACCGCGCCAAATCTGACAGATTGCGAGGGCATCTCCTGTGCACAGCCCTCTTCAGATCACCCCACAGATGTTTAATCAGATTCAGATCTGGACTCTGGCTG
>JAPQRN010000001.1:25300366-25317616 GCA_037367275.1 Coranthus polyacanthus
CAAGACATAGTTGCAAGGTTGCAACTTGCAGCCTGTTTTCGTTTTGAATGCCTTAATGTCTTATTTCATTTCACTTCCTTCATTCATCTTTTCTGCATAATCTTTCAACCTCTACTGCCTCCTTGTGGTGTGAAGTTAGAAACACAGATTGACTCTAGGTTATGATAGGATGTGGCTGTAGGTGCAAATGACAATGTGATCCTGTTGTGTAAACAGAAAAGAGAACGCTTAGCTTGCTCCATACAAACCAGGCTTTTGATGGAAGCCTTTGAGGAGTTTATATAATCTAGATTATAGCAAATTTGATTGAGCAGAGCGAAAACGTCTACAGGGATGGAGGGAGAGCCCTGTTTATGCACCAAGTTCCCCTCCTGCTGATATCAAATGGGGGCTAGGGGGAAAGATTGTCTGCCCTCCAACTGTGTCTCTTCTGTTCAAAGGGCTTTATGATCTCTCAGTCTTTCTTTCCCCCTTCTTCTTTGACTCTGTCTTTCTCTACTAAGCAGAGAGATCAAGAAAATAAAATCTGTTGGGGTCCTGGCTTCCATGGCGCTCAGGGGGAAAAAAGAGAGGCCACAGAAAGGGCAACACAGTGAGGGGAAACAAAGACAGAGAGGTGTAACAGGCAGTCAAGAAAGCTCCTGCCATCAATGTTGCTTGTTTCTTTGAAGTGTCAGCCATTAAAAAAAAAAAAGTACTGACCTGATTTGTATAAAGTGGGATGAAAGAGATCAGGTATATAAGGTCTTTTTTACTTTTCATGTTTTTACTTTCCTATTAATATTCTAATAAGCGGTGTGTCCCTCAGGTCTGTGGTTTGATCTGGAGATTTCCTACAGCGGCTCCTTTCTGATGACCCTGGAAACCAAGATGAACCTCATTCGCCTAGGCAAAGAGGGGGAGAGCCTCCGCGTAGGGGAGCCTGGCAAAGATGGGTAAGACACACAGCTCCACTCTATCACACAATACTCTTCAGATCTCTCTGGGTTGTATAAGATGGCTTCTTCTCTGAATGGCACTAAAAATATGTTTGCCTCTTGTCCTAGATGGCGATAAAACAATCTCAAACAATCTCAAAATGAGAAAATTTAAAATGAAAATTTAAGTCAATGATGATGATAAGCTTTAGACATTTTCACTCTGTGGATAGATACTAAAGTCTGTCACACAGACAAAAATAATGCAACCCCCACAGTGCCACATGTGGGTAGGTTTTCCATCATTATCAGAATACTCTTCAAATTGGCAGCATTATCAAATTAAATATCGATAGTGATCAATATGGGGAAAAAAAATATTGTGATTGCATTTTTTGCCATATCGCCCAGGCCCATCAGAAGACTGACCCATTTTCTGGCGCTGTCTGTGTCACTTATTTTGTTTATCTTTTATCCTCTGTATTTTCTCCTTTCTTTTTCACTGCTATTCCCTGTCTGCCTACTGGATTTTCCCCTTAATATGGATGTTAATCGGGTATATTTCTACTGACGGTGAGTGCTGCTCGACTCCCTATATTCATCTCTTCTGTTTCACTCATAATATTTACATGTCTGCATCTTATTACCAGACAGTGCTTTCATGTCTTCATTCTATTTTTCTTCAATGGCTTATTTAGTGTTTTTTCCCATTTTCATGTCCATGTGAAATGTGTAGTTATGAACCGGGACAGAATGTTATAATGTATGTCAGAGTAAACGACGGGGATACAATGGCTGCCAAGCAAAGCAGAAATAAGCCTTTTTGATAGACCTCACAAGGAAGTGCAAATTTCAGTTTCACATCAAGTTACATGTGAAAAAGTCCTAATGACAAGCATTGTGACTTCTCAGTACCACTTTACAATAAGCATAGTTACCCTTATTAATTAGGCACTTTATAAATCATTAGTAATCTATTATAAAACATTGAAAAACAATTACATTAGCATTTATACCTGTTAATCAGTTACTACCATTTAACCACCTTCAGTATATCTTATCAAATGAGAATAAAATGTGAGAAAACTGTTAGCGGTTATCATGCTAGAGGTTAGCACCAGCTAAATGGTCCTTTTCTCTCCTTATACTTTACGTACTTTATGTAATGACAACAAAGGCACCTTCTATTAAGAGCTAAAAGTGTGTTTTATATGATATGAGTGTAATTAGAGTTACATGAGCAGTTTGGTAACGGTGCTGTATTCTGTGAACTTATGTTAGTAATATTTTAGAACTAAGCTAAACATGTTAGCTCTACTCTTGTGTATTAAGTATCATGGCAGCAGTGACTGTGAAAAGAGTAACAAGGTTCATGATTATTTCTTACAACTGTTTACTGACAAACAAACTGGATTAATAATGAAAGCTTAAAAGGAAACAGCTCCATGGGTGTTCTTACTGACACCACATGAACTTGTTGAGTGTCTTAAACGTTATAACTAATTCATAAATTGTGATGGATTTTACACTTACACACTGTGCCAGACATGTGGAAACTTTTAAAGTGCTTTTTTAAATGACTTATTAAGTGTTTGCAACCTATTTAATAACCTCTTTATAAACCATTTATAAAATCTTAAATAAATTGTGCCCTTATTGTAAAGTGGTACTGACATCTCTCGCTGAAGTTTGTCCATGTGGGCAGTCATTAGTGCACGTATGCTCATTTATGTCTTTCATTACCTAACTCATTTGTCCGTTGTCCTTAAGGTGCCTTTGTATTGAAGTATTAAGCAAAATGAAGCACCGCATGTGTATTTTTAATAGCTTGTGTGTAATGTATGACTGTGCCAGCACTGACTCATTTTTGTGTGTCATGTGTTTTCAGATACAGGCCACGGACATATTGCCTGGCTGACAGCGACGAAGAGTCATCGAGCGCTGGCTCATCAGATGAAGAAGACACATCTGAGCTCTCAAATGACTCACCTGGGGCAGAGGGGTGAGGACAAGTGTATTTACATGAATTGGCCTTAGTTTGTAATCCACATCTATGACCATTACCAAAAAAAATAAAATGACAATATTATGTTTGTGTTTACAGTTTGGTTGGAGGCCACAAACCAAGCAAGATCATGCGTTTTGTGGACAAGATCACCAAGTCCAAGTACTTCCAGAAGGCCACAGAGACAGAGTTCATCAAAAAGAAAATGGAGGAGGTTTCCAACACGCCCCTCCTGCTCACAGTGGAGCTGCAGGAACTCAGAGGAACGCTGGCTGTCAATGTACCCCCTCCACCCACTGACAGGATATGGTAAGCAATTAAAGTGTTGTCTTTAGATCCAGTGAGCCGTGGAATACTCCAGTGTTGCATAAAGTGAACTTCCATATATCTGTCAGAATGACAAATGGTTACCTGAGAAACCGAACTTTCCCACTGATAGGGGAACACGGTAAACACAGCTGACTCTTACTTGACCCATTATTTGTTTTTCTTTTATGTGAACATAACTTGGCTACAATATACATTTCTTGATTGGAGAACTTAAGTTAAAGGTGGAGAACTTATGTGAAACATATGGATACCATATCTTTACTCAGGGAAAGTGTGCTTCGTTCAGAAAAGCAACTACATGTTTTATTGAAGATACATTATTTTGTAACGTTCACCATCTATCCATGCGGTACTTCACTGCCCTCTGCTGGTGGTTAGCCATACTACCATTTGTTTATTTGACTTCTGTTTGTATGTGTTGACCTTTGTTTCTGTTGTAGGTATGGCTTCAGGACGCCACCGCATCTGGAACTGAAAGCACGACCTAAACTGGGAGAACGAGAAGTCACTCTGGCTCATGTTACAGACTGGATAGAGAAAAAACTGGACCAGGAGTTTCAGGTATTAATAGACAACATATTCCACATAGTATTCTGGAATTTACAGACATAAAGGAAGGGTTCCCGTGGCAAGTAAATTAAGTCAAATAAAAGTTATGGAAAATTCAGGAATTTCCATTTTGTTATGTGTAAAGAAATTCAAAAGACAAGAGAGAAAACCTGTCAGATCTAGAAAAGGACATTGAAGAGAACTTTTAGAAGAGTGAAAGGGCAGACCTGGTGAACAAACTATAACAGTTCAGTTTTTGCTTTGCTTGACTGCCTTATTTTCTTATGGCCTCCATGTGCTCAACATTTTCCCTTTTTGTAAATTTGTACATGCAGTGTGCATGACAGCACCTTGGCCAAACAGTTGATAATAACCTCAGTAAAAGGAAAGCCATGCTAGTCTCTGAAATACCCTAGAGGATGTTTGAACAGCAATATCACACCTAGGATTTTTTTTGAGTTGACGTTACAATTTTAAGTCGGTTCAGTTTTCCCTGATGTTTGAAAGTCAGTGCCAGACATTACAAAAAAGACCTTCAAATGTAGACTGTTTTTAGGGATTATGAAGTTAACATTACTTTTATAAAGTTGCACTAACTTAAGACTCCTTTAAATGTGTTTTTGGGAAAAATTAAAGTTGAAGAAAAATTCACAATAAACTACAAATCAAAGAAACATGGAAGCATTATACTCATGAATAGTGTGTGAAATACACACACTATTCAACGTGACTGGAGGATTTGAAAACAAACGACAGAGAATGTTGAAGGCTGCTCTTTAATTATACAAAAATCGAAGTGTACTTCTATGAATGACCAAGGAAATTATATTATTGGTTCTGGAAAAGTCGTGGGAATGTTTTGACATTGTGTCTGTGAAAATGTGTGGGGACCCTGTAAAGGGGAAAGGTCTATTTTCCACTCTTAACAAACTAGATATATCCTTTAATATATCCTTTTATTGTCCTTTTAACAAGGAGATTTGTTGGCACAGTCTGTGCAGCCTATCACATAAACATATACAATATACAACCAACACAACTCCATGAGAAACATCCAAACCAGATGCATACACATTTGTTATTTGCTTAAGATATTACATAAATATTGGGGCAGAAACTAAGAAATTGCATGTGTAAAGAGTGTATCAAGATTCTGTGTGACTACTCGTCCCTAAATCATTCTTCCTCTTCTGTTAGAAAATCTTTGTAATGCCAAACATGGACGATTTGTGGCTGACTATCATGCATTCTGCCATGGACCTGCGCACAGCCGGTGGACCCTTAGCTGGCCCCACCGGAGACCCGGAGCCTTCCGAGCCGGAGAGGGACAGCACCAGCCAGCCATGAAGATTGTTTACAGTATTTTCTAGGAGCTTATGAAGTCTCAAAATAAAAGGAAGCGGAGCCAAAGTTGATAGGCCTGATGCTACTATTAATACAAACACATTCCTACGGTGACTTGGCTCACTTAGCCAAGAGGGGAGAACACGAATTAGGAAGGAACACGGAAACACTAAAGACAGACTGACGCTTGCTGCTCTGTTTAGTCGTATTTATTGTGCCAGAAGAAAAGGTCGGTTGTCTTTGAAGGATTTATTTACAAGTAAGAACCTATTGAATAGGGACTGATAGGTGAAAAGAGTCATTTTGGCTCAAACATAAGGAGGTTCTGTTGGTAAGGGGTAGCATACATAAGTAAAGAACGTCCTATGAACCCGCTAATGTGGAAGCATTCACCAGATACCTTACAGCCAGCAGATGACTAGTTTCTGCTAAGGTCAGAGAGATGAAGCCCTTTTATTACAGAAATGCAGGAAGTGAAGAGTTTCTAGTATGAGTGACTCATTTTTGTTTGCATTCGGAGAGTTGTCAGTTATTTTATCGTCGAGACTAATGTTGACCAAGGTTTAAAAGGCGTATTGGGAAACATCAGATACTTGATTGTTATGTTGATTAAACCTTTAAGTGGCTTTATGTCAGCTGTTCTGATCAGGTGTTAACTAACAGTATTCATTTGTGCTGTGACCACACCCTGAACACCCCTTATTTTGCCAATACGCCTCTGTTTTTTATGCCACTGATGCCCTTATCGACAACACACTTTATGTAAGAAACATGACAAAAAGGCTACGTTCACACTGCAGGAAAAAGTGGGACAAACCTGGATCTTTTTGCTCATATGACACATCTGTTTTTTTCATGAGTGTGAACAGCACAAATCACATGGATTTTTTTTTTGTATTTTTGACTTTAGTAGAAACTGAATAACTGTTGAACTGAACATCTAAGTCAAAGTAATAAATACCTGAATAAATAAATCAATAAATAAATATCTCTCTCTCTTACTGAACATCAAAATAATTAATAAACTGGAATTAGCTGCAAAAAAAACTTAGTGATTGTAGGTGCGATTTTTATTTTTTGACTAATTTCTTGTAAAAGTAATTCCCTAAAAAGCAATTCCACTTGAGAAGGTTAATATCAGCCGAGTTCTGCCGATACCGGTAGTTTGTAAAACATCCCATCGTCGCTCATTAATCAATTAATCAGTCCATCTCTAATCCTCAGTCTGCTATTTGTACTTTTTCTGAAGGAAAACATCTGAACACTTCTAACACCGGGTCAGTTCACACCGGAATCTGGGATCGGCTACATTTAAAAAAAAATAAAAATAACGCCAACTACCACACAAAAACAGTTCTGAGCCATAAATCTGAATTGAGCACTAAGGCCGACAGTGTGAACGTAGCCTAAGTAGATCCCAAACAATGATAATTACACAAACACAAGTGCAATGACAGAAAAGCTAAATATGCTATAGAAAGATCTTGTGTAGATACTATATAAACATGTATGTCTGATGAAAGTACAAAGCCTAGAACACGGCTATTGAATGTATGTACTGAAAGTTTTGATTTCTATTTTTATTGTATGAAGAACGTTTTTTTTTTTTACCCAGTCACATTTTTGATTGGGATATGCAAACGATTGCACAAATAAAAAGTTTCTTTTTTTTTTCTTGTGATAAACACTATCTCATCTGACATACTGTATCTAATGCAGGTGTGTTTATGAAGTGGTGTACTTATACATCATTTTGTTCTCTCCGATGTTAACGTTGATGTTGGACGTGAACTACAGGAGCAGTGCTGTATGTCAGTGCTTTAAAAATGACTCTACTCGCCATACCGTATGTAGAAAGACGCTTCAGTGTCATTTAAACACTTGGTAAAGGTTCGGTACGTACAACATAGTAGAGCATCTGTTGCCAAGAATGTATAACCATCTCTACATGTTCCCTTTCCAAGAATACGTTTCTACCCTGTCACATTTCTAGTCTTAACCAAAGTCCTCTGATTGGCCTGCTGTGCCGTCTCTCTCCGTTTAAAGGTACATATCCTGTATTGATATAGCATTGTGAGGTAATACAGTATCTACAAATGCGCTTCAGTACCTGCATTAACATGTTGTTTACAGGAATTCCTATATAGTTTTTTTCCCCTCTCTCTAAGGATACTAAAGCACTGTAATACAACATTATATGATTGTCATTCCCTTTTGACCTTGGTTACTTTTTCTGTTAAGTATTTGTTTTATGAATGACTAAATGAGGTGGGTTAGGGTTGTGATGGGTTTTTTTTTTTTGTTTTGTTTTGGGGTTTTTTTGCCTACTTTGGAATAAACAATGAAATGAGAATCTTTTGAGGATATATGAAGATCTTGTCATGATTTGTATCTGTGAATTATTAATGACTTTTTAAAATGTACATGTAATTTTAAGGCCAAATTCAGTGATTATGTGCATTTGCCTTATTTATAGAGTTCAATAAATCTGTCAATCAAAACCGTTTTGCTTCTGAAAGTTTTTACTACTGTTGTAATTATTAGACTGTGGTATTTCCTCTGTATTTCTGCATTTCGACATATGGTGACCAGCTCAATGCAAGCCAAATGTGGGGTGTGTCTGTGTGGGACAATGTAGGACATGTTACCAGTGCTGAGAGGTAGACTTCTGTTAGTCTTAACTAACTTAAAAAAAGAAATCACATCACAATAACTAGCTAAAAAGATAGTCACAAAATAGACTATGCAGGTTACAAGCCTTCAACATGTGTAGGACTTCATAAAAAGCGTATATTTTATTTGAATGTAACTTTCCCAACTCCAGTGCTAAAAAAATAATGCATAAAAGGAAACTAAGCTTCACAGGTTTTACGGTCTTATGTCATAAGGTGTATCACCATCCAGTCTACCAGTGGTTCAGAGGGCAAAGCTAAAGCCAGCTTCAGGTTTTTTGACAATGGATCAAATTCTGGGTCACCGACCGCTGGTTATGTCTGTCAGGTCCTCAATCAGCAGTTCAGGTAATACAGCATGTTAATGTGTGAAATACTACAACTCAGCGGCAGAGTTTGGAAATCCACTTTAAACTGGCCTTTTGTCACAATAAATTGATTTTATATCACATAAAGGTAAGGATGAGTCAAACGTTGAAGGTTGAATATTTTCTGAAATTCAGTTCAAATTTGCAACACGTTCAGATGCAAACCTGCCAAGAATCATGCATTCCCCTCAAAGTCAAAATGTGAGACACCATCTCAATATGTGGGACATTGGGACTAGGGATGAAAATGCTGTGCAGTCCTACATAGTCGTACGACTTCATCGTGTTTCTGTCTTTATAGATAAGCAGGAAAATCTGTCGCACCAGGCCACACCTTCATGCTCCGCCTCCAACGGAAGTTTACGGTTGCCTAGCAACGTTTGTGCGCTAATTTATTGGCGACAGTGCTACGGTGGTGAGTAGATCTTTAGCAAAATTAAAATGAATTAGTGTTTTAATTATAATATTATATTTCTTGTTTTTTAAATATCCGAAGTTAGCTGTCTGTTTTTGTTTTGTTAGTATGTTGACGTGTTTTTTTCTGCCCAAACTCATTTGACCGCTAAGTTAACGTTCTATGGCTAATTAGCATAGCTAGGTACCTGTAAGCTAACTAACTATACTTAGTGTTGGCGTTCACGCTGGCTTTGAGGCTGTTCTGTTTTGTGCAACATCACACAGGGAAATAGTTAGCTTAGCTGCACTTTTCAAATAAAAAAAAATCAATTGCACATGAGTATGAGTGCAGCATGTTTAGGTAACGAATACAAGTGTTATAAGTGTGCTAACGTAAGGTGTTCATATCACCTGTTTATCCCAGGTCCAATGCAGAGCCCTGTTGACGGAGAAGGGGAAGAGGCCAGAGGGGAGACTTTAAACAATGAGGAGACAGACACCAAACTTCAGGATGAAAGGGATAAGGCAGCAGAGGACTGTGGAGCCACTGTGCCTCCTGCTCAAGAGGTATACTGTAATATCTGAGGATATCTTTCACCACTTGTTTTGTCACCCATACTGTTTATGGAAGCTCGTTTCCACCACTTGGAAACAAAAACGGAGGCGTACCTATGTCACAATTATGAGACAAGTCATATTTTTTTATTTTTGACAATGCTATTGTAGACATGCTATATTGTTTCAGGAAGAGACAGTGTGTGAATAGGTTCTGTCAAAATTTGAGAAATGATCTCATAAATAGGGCTGAGTGATATGGCCAAAAATGTTATCACGATAAAAATGTGCATAGTTGATATCAATAATTATCACGATAAATTTCAAATCATTATTTCTTTCAAGTTTAAAGGCTGAATTTGGATCTGAGTGAAAGTTGAAGAAACCATCTTTATAATAAAGTGTTCATTATAATAAACACTTTATTATGATGATTAAATTATAATGAACAAATGCTTGTTCAACATTAAAATATAAATCAGTAAAATAACATTGAACATTGAAACATATGTAAGTGTTTTGGCTGAGAATGTGAACAAAATAAAACCTAAAAGACAGAAGAAAAATGTCTTATCATGACAAATCCTCATCTTCAAATATCACCATATAAAATATATATATCAATAAAACAATAATTGCCATTTTACTGCCCAGCCCTACGTATAATTATGACTTAGTATCTCATAACTATAACTTGTTATATCAGAATTACCTATATCTCATAGTTTTGACTCATCATTTATGACTTACTATATCATAATTGTGGCTGAAACGGGCTTCCATATCTGCCGGATACAGCACAAACTGGAGAAAGCATGTGTCAAATGTCATATGTTCTTTTTTCTTCACCCAGCGTGGCTCTCAGGATGGACCTATCAGAGAGCAGTCAGATCCAGAGCCTGATGACCCGGATTCCCAGCCACACTCTGACCACATTGGGGCAGACCAAGATTTGCTTGTATTTCCCATAAATTTAGGTCAGTCACAGAGTAACCTTGCTGTAGATTAGGGCTGTCATAATATTGAAATTTGAGTCAACAATTAATTGTCATATAAATAATTGCGATTAAAGATATTATTGTCTATTAACTTTATGCCACCACTGTAGTATCAGTTGATTTATATTTACTATACTAGTAAGAAGGACTGGGCGATAGGGCCAAAAAAGTTATCATGATAAGAATCAATCAATATTGATAATTATCATCATGACACTTTGGAGTCAGCAGAAACATTTCACAACACTCAAAACAATTAAGATAAAATCTTTTTTTCAGCATCAGAATATGTCAAATTAGAGAGAGAGAGATATAAAATGGCTTGTGATGAGTTGATGTTATTAAAAGAGCTCCAGTTAAATGAGAGAAAACAATGTGGAAATAATGATTAAACATGTTACATCTGTTAGTTTCACCCAACTGTTTTTATACAAGTGAATGGAGAACGTGATCACCATTATGCAGAATAATCGCAATGAGGCGATTCTGTCATAATAATGACAGACCTATTGTAGATTTACATTTTAATACAAAGCTACACAGATTGAGTTTACATCCATATCCTGAGGGCAGTTAACTTGGCAACAGTAAAAACACTACAACACACCTAATTTGGGTTGCATATTACAGCTTCCCTGCATACAAAGGTCCCTGTGTACCTGTAAATCATTTGGATTGAGGACAAGAAGCTAATCTCCAAGCACAAGATAGAGTACCACGGGATTACACCACCTTCATTCTCTCAAACTTCATTACTCTGTAGGATATTTGATTTTTGAAAAGCATGAAACACAGGAATAAAAGCATAGGTTAACACATGGGGGGAAGAAAGAACAAACAGAGAGCATATTTATTTATTTTTGATTTTCTGTTTTCCAGCTGAAGAACATGTTGGCCAGGTTCTGGTGACGCCTCGCTTGTCAAACACACCAGAGTACATGGAGTATCAGGAGCCACTGTTGGAGGAGGAGGAGGAGGAGGAGGAGGAGGAGGAGTTTGTTGTTCTTGACCCTGAACATGTCTGTAGCTTCTCCTACTGCATCAATGTTGAATGTTAATGAAATGATGTCTCAAGGGGCAGCCTAACTGCCCCTCACAGAGATGAATGGTTGCCAGTGTGTGTTGGAGGTGTATTTAAATGAAATTGTTTCAGTAAATAAGCAGTGTGATTCAATGTTAGCGTGCCAATGAAAAGCTATTCATTAGCTTCAGGATACTTGTTCACAAGTACTTCACCGAATAGTTTCTCTATACTTGCTACTACATGTTTTGCTGTCTCGCTGTCATGTCATTGATGCCCTGTTTGATCTGTTGGCAGCCTCTGATCAGAAGGCAACAAGCTGCACTGAAAAGCCACAACATCAAGCAGCTGGAGCGACTCAACCAGGGACTGAAGGACAAGGTTGGCTGCTTTTATTTTGTTTTTTTGTCAATTGAAACCATTTTATTGTTTGTTCTTTTCTTGGTGTTATTAGATATCTTTGAATCACAAAGATAAATATTCTTTATCCTTGTATTAAATGCAAAAACCTCACATCATGTGTAGCAGTTACTGTACACATGCATCTAGACCTTACAAGACCCATGTTTGTCCAGCAGATGGTGCCACTGATCTGAAAAGAAATGGAATTTTCCCCTTTTTTATCCTCTAGGTGAATTCTATGAATTCTGTGAGCCAGTCAAAATGATGAGAACAAAATAAATTACAACATTTCTATATAACTGTGGGGAAAATATGTCAGCCAGCATCTGATAATGTTACCAAATATATCACAGATTTTAACCAAACTTATAGCTGAATTAAGAGCTGGTTCTTAATTTAATATTGTACTTCATACAATGACATACAGCCTGAGCTGTTGATTGAAGGGCGGATAAACCTAAGAGGTGTAGTCTCTTTATTGCTCCACACATGCAACATTTTTTTTGCAATGTGTCCACGTTTCTTCAGAATTTTTGGCAGTTCCACTCATGTTTTTTAAAATTTAAAATTTAAAATGAAAATAAAAGCAGCTGGATGGAAATGTGTCTATAGACTCTCGAGTAATGATTTGTTTTCTCATTTTTGTCTGTGCACTCTTGTTTATTTCCAAGCGTGCAATGGAGGAGGCAGATGCAAAGGACATGCTGGAGGTGAATGTGGAGATGTTCAGATTTCAGGAGCAGCTGGTCAGACTCCAGGCTAAGCAAGAGGGCCGTCATGAAACCAAGGCACAGGCTGAATCCAAACACAGACAGGCACAGGATCAGTTGGAGGTGACGAAGGCCCAGTATTCCAGCACTACCAGCCAGGACAATAAAGCCAAAAGCAACGGTGAGACTGACTCATCATTTGGGGGACTTGTCTTGATCCAGGAAAATCTAATACATTTCCACTCAGTTTGGATTTGAGTTGCACAATTATGCAATTATGTGTCAGTATATAATATATATATATATATATGTATAATTATACAAGATTAAGGCTGTATCTTTGACTTGGAAAAAATACACACATTTCAAAATGATCAATAATTAGAATTTTCCTTGACAACTAAGCAAATAGACTCAAATTGCAAAAATGTCCATAATAATCACAACATGACTTTTTCACCAAAATCTGCTGTGTCCCTGTGATAAGTGTCTGTTTATAAATGCATTCAGAACAGATAAATCAAACACTGGCTGTAACAACGGACTTCTGCGTGTTTTTCACCGTAGGTGAGGGTGGCGGGGTATTCAGTTGGTTGCAATCTACAACTTCACCACTAGATTTCACTAAATATCACACACTGAACATTTAAAGAAATTTAATAGCTAAACCTAAATATACATGGAGTTTTAATTGCTGCATTTGCACACTTGCTTTGTATTAAAAGCTGCCTGTAGTTTGGGCAATACGTTTACTGCTGTTTGAGCCACAACTAGACAGTATCATGTCATTCCAACCGATCTATTTATTTTGTAACTTCATACAGTAGTAAGATATTATGTTTTTTTGTCTCCTTCTCTTCTTCTTAGTGTCCCAGCTTCAGACAGAGATAGACAACCTGATGCGGCAACTCATTTTCACTCAAGAAGTCAGTCAAGATCTACGCTCTGACGTGAAAGCCAAGAAGAACACCACACGCAAAGCGGGAACTGAGAGGACTCAGGCTGAAGACCAGAAATTAAAGCAGGTGGAAAACTGAAAAGATGCTTAAGAAAAACATCTGAGCAGAGTTTCCACCGTATAAAGTATTACAGTTGATTGTTTCACTGTACTAATTGAAAATACTCCTCAGGACGTGTATGTGGAACGTCTGACAAAGGACATGGAGAGACTGACACAGCAGATAGCCATGTATAAGGTCCAGGCCAATGCCCAACGAGAGGAGACAGAGGCAGCCAAAGAGGCTCTCTCTGAGGTAATTATATGTAACACCTGGACACACTGCCTGCATCACATCTGCGTGTTGCTCATGTGCGTGTGTTGACACCAGCTGTGTGTGTTTTCTGCTGCTACTGCCTGTTCTACTTTCTATAATGAGATTACCATTGATGTCCTATCAATATGATTTCATTTCACTATAAAGTTAGTTTCTAAGAAACGTGAAGAGTTCAAGCTGTCATGTGATTTTCATTCAACATTGGAGCAAAAGAGAGAGAGAGCTCTCTCTCTTTATGAATATTGTTTTTATGTCTGTGACAAATTCAGACGTTGTCTAGACTTTTAAGCTATAGTAAAAGGTGTCAGTTATGTCAAATATTGCCGATATGATGTCAATTTGACTGTATATTTTTGCCATTTTTTAGTTTTAATTCTTTTTATTCTTTTCATTCGTACTGATTCACATTTTTTGTCTTTGATAAATCAAAGACATTGTTATGATATGTATTCTGTCTAAGAACACAGTATTATCTAAGTGTGTAGAAGTATCTATATTACATGAGTTTCCTGACATGTCCAGTCATTTGTGTCTGTGTGCAGGCTGAGATGGAAATGGAGTCTCTGGTGATGGCTTCCAAACAGCTGCTGCAGCAGTGGAACAGCAGCCTGGTGGGGATCAGGAGACGAGACGAGGCCTTCAACGTGATGCAGGAGGCCTTAGGGTGAGAATGAGGGTGAGGGAAGGCTGAAGTTTGACGTGCTGATCCACTTCAAATGTGCATATGAATAGTCTCTCCTGGAGGTACGGTTAATAAACAGTATGTTGATGGTTCCCTGCACAAACAGATTTCTCTTTCAAAAAATAAAAACGGCAAAAATAATGATGCTTTTTCAAAAAATGCAGTTCAGGTCTCCAAATGGGTCAAAGTCACCTAATATTTGCACTATAATTTGCACCTAGGGCTGGGCAATATGACCAAAAACCTAAATCTCAATATGGACAATTCATGACTTTAATCATATTTTTTAAGACAAAATCCTTGTGTAGTATCACAACAACCAAAAAACACAAAAAGCAGCACTTGCAGTGTGCATTATTTGTTGATAATTTTAAATAAAATAAAGCACCACTGGTAGGAAATGACTGTAGAAACATATTCACAATGGATTTATAACAATGAACAAACAATTTGTATTTTGTTTTTAGCTGAGTGAGAAAGGAAACACTACTCATGATTGCAACTTTCTAAGGTTTTCTCATTTCTAACACAAGTAACATTATGAAAGGCTCTATTTTATCCCAAACCATGATCTTTTTTCTAAACCTAATCAATCAGTTTTGGTGCCTAATCGACCAAGTCTGTACCTAAATAAATTTTGTCTTTTTTAAAATGCATCTGAAAACTCACACGCATGTATCAAACCCCACTCTCCCAGGTGAAAGTCCTGCAAAAGATTCATGCATCCATGTTGTCTCTGCTTTTTTAATGGCTTACATTATATATACCATTAAACGTTTTTTTTGTGTGCGCGGCTGCCGTATAGACACTTCGTATAAAAAAATGCAGCAAAATATTTGAGATTAAATTCATACATCTGTATCGTTCCTTGATGTTGTCCTCCTTCCCTTCAGCGTGATCGGGCATCAAGTGATCTCACTGGACAGAGAAATCGAAAGCTATAAGAAATCCACCACCAAAGAGCAGGAGCAGAATGAGATGCTCACTATGCAGCTAAACTGGTCCCAGATGGATATCGCCACCTCCAAATCACTAATCACTAAGAAGCTGACTCAGCAAGAGGCTCTGCAGGCCCACTACAGCACCTGTGTCCGCACTCTGCATGAGATAGACCGAACCCTTACACAACTCGCTAAGGTACGTAAACAGAGAGCAAACATAGAGATCTGCAGCTATGTGATAAAGATAGTGATGAAGTATCTATTGTACAATATGGTGCAGAAGTAGTTTTTCCTTCTTAAAAATAATCCTCCTCTTTCCCTCTGTGGTTATTCTTGAATCAGATTCTTCCATTTTTTCCTTGATTGCTCTAGGAAACTAGCACCCACCTGACTGAAGTGAACAATCAGAGGAGGCAGCTGGAGAAGGAGAGCGCTACACGTTTGGAGCTGGAGGACATGATCATGTCCCAAATGCAGCAGAAGCTCACCTACAACATGGCTGCCAAGTACTCGCAGCGGCTTACCAACAAGATGGCCACACTCAAGAAGGAAAAGGTAAACATGGAATAAGGTCACAGGTGAAAGTTGGATACACATGAGGATAGGACTGGTTCGGTCAGGACTTCAACACATGCACAATGTTCTAAGGGTCTGTCCTTTCCCAACAGATCTCTGAGCTGTGGCAACTGGAGAGAGAAGCTGAGGAGGTTGGACTGGAAAGCATCGAGGTTGGCCAACATCTGGACAACCTGGATCACACACAGGAGGCCTTGGATGAGGAGATCGCCAAGTCCAATAAGTTGGTCTCCTCCCAGCAGGCCCAGATTTCTTCCTTTATTTTATTAATTGGGAAAAAGCAGAATACAGTCAACGGCTACAACAAAAAGATTGCTCATATTGCAGCCACTACAGGGGTGAGACATTTTGGGTTTCTCTCCGTAGAGGACAGTACGAATAATATTTGTTTGTGTACTATCATTCTTATTTTGCTTTTGTGATTTGTGTACCTTTATTCCCAGCGTGATGACCTGAGTCCTATGCAAATCAAGGTAGAGGCAATAAAGGCTCAGCTTGAGGATCTGGAGGCAAATATCAAGAGTGACCAGCAGCTCTGGAGGAGACGACAAGGGATGCTAGTAGGACTGACCCAGGAGACAGCAGTGAACAGGAAGGACATTCTCAAACTGCAGGCAGAGCACACTGGCATGCAGCAGGGCAAAATCCGCCTAGAGGGTACATACTATATACTCAAATTAATCAGAACATACATGCGCTGCTTTTTTTTCTTGTTTGTACGAGAGCTGCTGTCTCACCAACTCCAACCACACCAGGTCTGATTAACGTTGAGGACAGAGAAGACATGGAGCTGGAGAAGAACATGAGGATACTGAGGGGAGACCTGCTGAGTCTCAATGCACTGCTGAGCAAGAACAAACAGCTGAGCCAGGCCATGGAACAAGAGAATGCACTGATGGAGACAGACTTCATCCATAGACATAAGGCAAGGCTGCACCAGTCGATGCAACATGTATTTCTGCTCTTGCCTGCTGTTTTGATGATGCCTTATTAAAATGTGTTCAGGAGGCAGAGTGGGACTGTATTGAGATGCAGATGAAACAGGAGAAGACTGGAGAGGAAAAAGAGAGACTTCTCTATAGTCTGGTGGAGGCTGAGTCAGTAACATACTAAATCTGTTCACAAGTTGTTGATTTCAGATGATTTTCACTGTCACTTCTGTGCTTTCTCACATCACAATGCCTATGTTTACATGTGTCCTTTGTTCTACACTCTCTGGCATGTGTTGATAACAGGCGGCAGATCATGTTATGGGAGAGGAAGACTCAGCTTGTGAAAGAGACTGTTTCAGCTGTGAATTCAGAGGTGGGACAGAGAGACTTCCAGATGATGAAGGCAGAGATACATCGTATGGAGGTAAACGCTTTTAGTCCAGCAGGGGTCTCCCATAGACAAAAAAAGGCTACGTTCACACTACAGGCAAAGGTGGGCCGAATCTGTTCTTTTCACTCATACGTGACTCAGATTTGTTTTTTTCATGACAGTGCGAACAGCACAAATCACATGGAAT
>JAPQRN010000001.1:25329511-25340410 GCA_037367275.1 Coranthus polyacanthus
TATAAAATACCGTAATTACACTGATAAACGGGCCATTGAAAACAATTGTCAGCTGAGTAGAAAAGGTTTGACAGTGCATTTTTTTAATGACATGATCTTCTCTGAAAATTGTTTTTATTTTTGTGTCAGCCACTGTTTGTGCCGATATATTTTTAGTGTCAGATGTTTGTGGTGCTGTTGAACTGTAGTGGGTTACTGAGGGGTGTTTCCAGCTTCTTATTTAACGTTGTAACCCAACAACAGCAGTATTATGAAAATTATAACTTGCAGTTGGAGGCTGGTCGGAGGAGCTCTGACCAAGGATAAAGGTTTGAGGAAATCTTTTCAGCAATCGGACCCTGAATTGTAAAAGGAGGCGTGACACACGTCTGGATTATATGAAACACAGCAGGAGCACGACATTAAAAATGAATCTGAAGTTGTATTAGTTATTTAAAGTGATCCAATGCGTGATCAAACTTGTGTGTGTTAAATTAAAAAAAGCATGACATCCCTACATCGCCTACTGATACATTATGCCACGTTTTGAATTGAATTAATAGTTAATAAGTTTAGATAAACACTCATTTGACAGATCATAAATTACAGCACTAAATAACTAAATAACAAACAGATGATGCTGCTGTTAAACATGTCATATATAACCAATGTCTATTTAAAATGACGGCTCTGAGGAAAGGAGTCTCATTTTATTTAAATTCCCGTTGCCTCGGCTCCTCGGCCCTCAGGTCCTCAGGTCCTCACGTCCTCACGTCCTCAGGTCCTCCTGGTGGGAGGGCAGTAGGAGTCGAGGCAAGGACCTGAGGAGCTACAAGTTAAGAATTGGAAAGAGGGATATGCAGCTCCCATAGTGACGTGACATCATCTACAAGCAAAACTTGTTCTGTTCATCACTCTTCAGGAGCTCTAATGTTAAGTTTGCTGAAAAAAAGTTTAAAACTGGAACTAAACTAAAAGAGTGCACTCATAAAAAGAAAACAAGATTGAAGAATCTAAAGAATAAAATACCTGGGTCTTTTATTTTTCATGTTATGTTTACTGTGTTTACATTTCTTTCAATGTTGTTAATACGACGTTGAACTGAGAAACCCTGTTTGTTTCTGTCACAGTTTCTAAGAGCCAAATTACCACAAATGCAGGTTGTTTTTTTTTTTTAAAGGATCCCAGGCTAATAACACAAACCACACACCAATTAATTTGAATAATTTATTAAACTCAAACAGTAAAAATATAAAACTACTACAAGGCTTAGATTTCCAGCATAAAATATGATAAAACAAAAGAGGGTTCCCACTCTGTCGCCACAGTCCTGCATGTCCACTGAGCTGAGGGCCGCCTGTCCGGGAAAGCTCTGCAACAAGAATGTGCTTTCGTCTCGATGCGCTGCCTTACGCTGCACCATCCGTGTCTTCCTCATTGGCTGCTGTCTTTGTTCTGCTGAGATAGAGAGGCTGGTCTTGCCATTCCAATGTCCTTAGAAACAGCGGGTGGAAGGGCTGGCACTACAAACTGGGGTCAGTGATTGGTCCAGATTCACTGGCTCAATCTGCAGCTTATTAGAGTCTTAGCATGGGTGACATCAGTATACACTAGGGCTGTCAAAATTAAGGCATTAATGTTATGATTAACTTATAGAAAAAATAATTAACGGATTCAAAGATATTAATGAAATCAACGCATTTTGTTTATTTCCTGTGCCACTTAGTTGAAGGTTGTTTCATTCTCCCATCGGCACTATCTCTCTTTCTACCTCGTTTGTACCTCTCAGTCTACAGTCTTATACATCTAATTAGGAGCAACTTATGTGATGCCACCTCCATATACACTTGTATAAGCAGCTGATAGCAACATATATGCAACAGTATCTAGTGCATAGATGTAAAAGAGTTGCCAAGAGTCGCTCACCATCTTAGTAGGAGACAACTATGAACTGAGACCTATAAAACGAGATTCACAGCGGAGACTCTCAGCACTTTTGACAGAACTTAAACGAAGAGACATGAACAGACACAAACATCTGCGTTAACATAACATTAATTTTATAATGTAAAAAGAATCATCACATTTTTAAATATGATGATTCATTTTTCAAAAGTGACTTTACTAACCTTTACTAACCTCAAAGCTCATTTAGATTTATGGGTTTGTTTTATAGCTACTGCATATTTAAAGACCATTCTGATATACTCCTAGTAAGACAGCGGTGGCGTGGTAACATATTATGACAGCATATTTCCTATCTCTCTTTTTATATCTATGACCTAGTGCTGTACACTTTTGCAGCTGTAGAGGAACAGAAGAGAGGCATTGAAAAACTCAACCTAAGTCCTTTACATAGAAGTCAGTGTACAAGATAACAGCGTTATCGTGTATGTAGGCAACTGAGACACTCATATGTTAACCAGTTCCCAAAACAAAACAGGAACAAACTCAATTCAATTCAATCCGTTTTTATTCATATAACCCAATATCACAAATCAAGGATTCGCCTCAAAGGGCTTTACAGTCCGTACAATTTACAACACCCTCTGTCCTTAGACCCTCGATTCGAGTGAGGAAAAACTGCCCAAAAAACCTATTTGGGAAAAATGGTAGAAACCTCAGGAAGAGCCACAGAGGAGGGATCCCTCTTCCAGGACGGACAGACTGTGCAACAGGTGTTGTGTGTACAGACAATGGTAAACAGTGGAAACGCTCATACACGACATGACATTGACACAGACACTGGAGGAAACACTGGACAGACAAATCCTGATTAGGTATTTTAATCTTTAGACCAAGTCTGTTGTTGGCCTGTTTATATTTCTCTCTAGGAAGACATGGAAAAACTTCCCTAAAGTTAATGCAATGGAAGAAACCATGAGAAAGGTAACAGATCCCCTCTCCTGGGATGGTTGGGAGGGTATTTCCCACTTATGGCAGCAATGGAGCCAATGATGGGAAATATAAGGCGGAGGTCCAGCGGCCTGTTACATCAGCTATACGCAAGTTCAGACGCTAAGTCAAAAATAAATGGTACCTTGAAACTAGACAAGTTGTGTCAGAGTTTGGTTGCACCAGAGAGATGTAAGGTTCATCTTAAGCACTCTGCTGTAAAGTCCAAACTAACTAGAACATTATCACAGAAAATCACATTACTACATGTGGCCAATTAGTGAAAGGGACTATTCTTAATGCAGTGTTGCAGAATTTAATATTGCTTTGTTATTGTGTTGTTTGACGGTTTCAACAGTTGAAGTCACTGTTATTTTGCTCTAGCTCATAATAAGGTACGTAAAGACTTTGTCCTACTACATAACTATGCTATACAGGTCAAGAGGAGGAAATGAACTATAGAGACAAAAAAACACTTTTTGTAGCAGGCTGTAAACATGTTTATTTCAGCTGTAAATTTTGATATTTTAACATGGGGGTCTATGAGAATTGACTCCCTTTTGGACACAATACAGCACTGTATCGTCTACGTACTGATGGCGATACACAGTTGCACATTATATTATATTATATATATATATGCCTGTAGACATGTAACCTGAAAGTTGACTGGTTCCTTGACTCTTCTAGTCCTATACCTGCTTATTGTGTGATGTAACAGTCGATGTGTAACTACATTCACCTTCATTAAAAGGCTTATGTGTGGAAATTGGAAAACTCAAATATTAACAGAAGTCAACAACTTCTGAACATGTGCAGTACTGGTGATGTATCTGGAAATGATGGCCATTTGTAGTGGATGTTTGTAAAAAGCTTGATGGAAAGAGAGCAGCTGAAGTGGAGGCTTTTGACCTTTAAACCCTTAAGTTTTTTAAATTTCACCATGTTTAATACAGACATCCAATATCATAGCACTATACATAATGGCAGAAAAGAACAACAAAGCACATGTGCCCTACAAAATCTTAAATAATCTGGTCTCATTAGTAGGAAAAGAAACCACTGCACCTCTGCAACACGATTTAGCCTCACGATTTGATTCAATTACAAATCACCATTCAATGATTCTCGATGCATCTCAATGTATTGTATGTTTTCTAAATTACAGCACATGGCTACTTACATCGGTTAAGTCTGATACATCTGAACTCCCTTTTATTTAGAAGTGCTTTCAAAAATCACACTACAACTTTGTATAATATGAACAACTGCATCTTTTCAATCCCATTGTCTGTGTAACTCAGAACAGTACGTAAACATTACAAAACAAAACATCAATCCTTCTGCAGTGCATTACAAAAAGAGATAAAGCTGATTGTTGTACTTACAAAGAATGTGCCTGTATAAAGTTAATTGTGTGAAATTCTTTAGCTAGAACACTCAGGTTTTTATGGCGGTCCTTTCACAGTCATCTGCGTCAAGTCAACCATTGTGAAGAAGTGAAAAAATACACATAATTAAATAAATAACTGTAGTTTAAAAAAGAAAGTTCTGTCCTTTTGTATGTCAAGGTTAGCTACTCAGCCAGAATCCCATGTGCCTATCGTAGTGTAGTGTAGTGTGTTGTGTTTTCCCTGTTTATTATCATACCAGATCTGTGGGGAAGTCCCTTCACATGTTCAGGTTGAGTTTGAAATTATATGAGGGAGATAAGAAACTCAGCCATGTGCTGTTGATAGGGGCTGCTCAGACTGCAGATCATGTACTTCAGTACTTCATGTCCTTTTTCTTACTGCAGCATGCACCGTGGTGCTAAGTAGTGTTGTAGTACTCGAGATCTGTGTTATTTTCAAGCCCTCTTGAAGTTCCTGTCTCGGTTTGAATCGCATTTCCACTTGGTCTTGTCTCGGACACAATGGACTCAGGATTTTATTTCAAGACCACAACTGCAGGAATGTCACTAAATTACCCGTGCATTGTATGATTTATTTGTTAACAATCAAACATTTGCTTTGGTTTCGGCTTTCCTAGGAGGCTTCATTTTGCCTACTCACTTCAAGGGGAATCATCTCACCCCTCACCCAAAGACATTTTAGAATATTAGATTATATATTAATCACCTATTATATATACGTGTATATATATATATATATATATATATAGTTTATATTTCTTGCAAGCTATTTGCCACCTAGCTCAATTCACATGATACCTAATTTAGTTAGATTGAGGGGTGTAGTTAATGCAGTGCTAGCATTGTTAGAGATTGAGGGGTTCAAGACATGTGGTGACAAATTGTTGTTCCTAAAATACATTTTTGCTTGTGATAAGAAATGACAAAACCGGCAGACCACATAAAGCTATGTAGCTAATGTATATAAAGTTACGTTACATCAACATTAGCTAATATCAGCTCCAACATAAACACAGCATGCTGCAGTACAACTCCCTCACTTGGGTGTTAAAGCTAGATATGACAAGAGAGAATGGATGGAGACCCATGTTTGAATACACAGTTGCAGTTAAAGAGATGGTAATTTCTCTGTGGCTCACTCAATCACTCGGTCTTTCCCACACTGGGTATTACTTTTTCCATATCTAATTATTGTAGTTGGTTCTGAGTGGACTTTGTTTTTAAGCTGTCTGGATGTTTTGGATGCACACAGATATAATAGAATTGTCAAAAATTAGACTAAAATATATATGTTTCATCGAAAAATATAACACTTTCTTGCAGAAGGACCTTCAGACCCCACAACCATGTACCTAAATCTTATTTAGGACAAAACACTAGGACCCAAACAGCACCTAAGCCATCTGAAAACCAAGGGAAAACCCTGATATTGCATTGATTAGAATGGACAAACACAATGTCATCATGGTGTCCTTGACTCTTGACCAAAGTCTTTTCAGTTCATTCTTGCATCCAAGTGAACATTTGAAGTGAAGCCGAATCTTGCAATTTTCTGTTAAGCCGTTTCTCAGATACAGTATTTTAAATGCAATGGGATGGACATTCTTATAGGACTCCCTATAGTCCCATTATTTAATCACCATCAAATACTAGAGATGTGCCATGGATGCATCTAAAAACTTGTTTCCCATAATGCACTTGCTGTGTATATAGTCTGGTCTTGACTTGGACTGCCTTGGTCTTGGTCTCGACCCCTCAAAGTCTTGGTCTTGCCTCAGTCTCAATACACTCTGGTCTTGTTCATGACTTGGTCTTGGTTTGGATGGTCTTTACTACAACACTGTGCTAAGTGCTAAAGTCATGTAGCATCTCTCTTTTACTAAAATCCAAACTCGTTGTTTGTTGTAATCTGCTTACCAAGCTGCAGTGAGGACATCATTTGGGTGACTGCCACATCATTTTTTGAGTCAGAGTTTTTGCTATTGCAGTTTATAGGCCCACGCAACTCAATACCTTTTAACTTCCTTTGATCGTTAACGTCATTTTTATCCACATTTTCATATTTCCTGCAGTTGGAGTGTTCATTATATTTCCTCCAGAGTTTTTGTACTGTCATGTAATTTACAGTAGGTTGCCATTATAGCTTCACTTTGTTTGCATAAACCCGTTATAGTACAGTAAACATTAAGCTCACACACGAGGATGGTAAATTACCTAAAAGTATGAAAAAAATCCTCTGACCATATACTGACAGCCCACACCTGCTGCACCACCAGCCTTATTTCCTCCTTTAACAGAGGACTTTGCACTGCACTGCTCAGTGTTTGCTCCTGTCAGCGGTGTGGTATGTGTGTTTGCTTTACTTTGATTGGGAATTATTAAGGCGAACTTTCATGTCAATGTTTCTGTGTTATGGGCGGCCTTTGTACATTTACGCTACTGGCTGCTACTTGACTCTATTCGACAAACAAACTGGCCATCATTGATTAATAAGGCAGAGGTTTATGATGTGATTAGATGTTGAATTAGCTCTCAACAGCAAACAAGTGTTACAAAGCGACCAAGAGTGCGAATGGGAAAGACGTGTGGCTCACTTCATTAACGTGTCAGACAGAGAGTGGGAGATCTATGTTTGCTCTAATGTGTTTGTGCCAACACGCATACAGTCTGTACCTTATTATGCTGCTTCACAAAGGTCTTGTCTTACAGGTTTTCCCACACGCCCACATATAAACACACACACATACTTCATACTTTAACACAAACACTCGCAGGGCGTGGAAAGCCCTGGCCCATTCTAGAATGCTTCTTTTTTTTGCTTCTTCCAGTCAGTCTGTTTCCAGGAATGAGTAGGTGACAGGAGTCTTTGCGAGTGTGTGCGTCTGCTGTATCTGCTTCCTCTGAGTAGCAGCGAACATTGCTTCTTGAAGAGCACCCACACACACAACACACTCAGGATGGCAACTGAGTGTGTTCCTGAGGGTCGGGACCTGAAAGAGATGGTCGAAGAGGAGCTGTGGGATCTGATTAATGACAACCGCCACCGGATCTCCTTGGACGTGAGGCCATGCATCGTGATGCCGTACCTGAGACAGGCCAGGGTGCTCACCGAGGTGGACGAGGACGAGATCCTCTCCTGCCACAACCTTACCAACCGCAGCATGAGAACAAGTATGATTCTTGGCTTCTTGGTTGTTGGGTTAAAGCCTCTATTTTGTTAATGAAGTTTTATGGTCAGCTTGTTTAGCACTGTAGTTAACAACAGGAATTTGTTTCATCCTTTATTACCGCATTTGATTTGTTTACACTGACCAAGACAAAAAGGAAATTCCACTGACATCTGCTGTATGATAAACAAATATATATTAGCAAAAACGAAAAAGGCTTCCCTTATTGACATTGTTTAACATCTTCTCTTTTCATGGAACTCTAATCCTAAGTTGGGGTTGGAGTTATATCAAAAGTGCAAGGCCCATATGTATGTATTAGACTTCATTTGAAAGGGAACATCTTCTACTTTCTGTGTAGAAACACAACATGTGGCTGAAACACAACCTGAACTACATCAGTTTAAACATAGCTCAAATGTAACCCTAACCAAACCCAAACCCTAAAATGGGTCATCAGTGACCTCGTGGATGTTAGGTAACATTGATATATATTAAATTATTGCCACATTATTATGTTTTTACCAGCGTTGGTGTATCTGTTTGCAGTCTAGTATCCACAATTTTGGACAAATTGTTCCTTATGACACTGACTACAGATTAATACATTTTGACCATTGTCAAAAGTCAAGGTCAAGAAAAAATTCCACAAATTTTCATTTGTTAAGCAGGGGTGAAAAACACTTCTGATTTGATTGTAATTCAGCACATACATGTATAGTGTCAAGATCTAAAAAGTCACAATAGATGGTTTTCTAAAAATCACTATACTCTCAAGATTTTGTACACAGATTTCTTTCACATACAGAGGTATCTCTGGACCATTGTCTTCCAGAATGCACAGTAAAACTTGAGTGAATTTTCATAAATTTGCATCAAGATCAATAGATGTAGGGTTAGTGTTGCATATGAGGAATGAGCATAACAGGAAATTGTTGTGAATCATTATCCCCCTGAACACAGTGTGACTGCTGGTGATGGTATATTGTTGTAAGGAATTTAGCTGCCTTAGCAGAGGTTTGCATTCTCTGAATGCTTTCTAGTTAATTGTTCATGGTTTATAGAGATGTTTGTTTTTCCTTTGGTACATAATTTCTAGATCTTCACTTTACCTGAAGTGTGTTTTATTATTCAGTATTAGAGGTGTCAGGGGTCTGTCCTAATCCCCTACTGTGTCCAGGCTACATGCTGGACCTGCTGCGGACCCAGGGGAGGAATGGCGCTGTGGCTTTGCTGGACAGCCTGATGATCCACTACCCCATCCTGTACACCCAAGTTACTGGACGCAAGCCCAGCACTGAGCCCTCAAGATTCAGCGGTCTGTGGCCTCAAGTCTTTATTCCACTTTAAGGGAATATGTTTTACTTTTTGTCTGACTTGCAATGATTTCCTCATAGGCCTGATTAAGTACTCGGAGCTGACAGAGTATCTGGTCAGAGCTGTAACTGGGATGCAGAAGGAGCTCCAGGAGGCACGCTCTGAGGCTGGCAGAATGAGCGCACGCTGCACCTCCTTGGAGACGGAGATTGGGCAGATAATGGAGCAGGAAGAGAAGTCCAGATGCCTTCAGTCTGAGAACGAGCGCATGCGGAGACAGATGTGTGCTTTGCAACGTGAAGTCACCAAGCTGAAAGATGAGAAGTGTGACTTTTACGTGCGCTACACGGCTGCCATCGAAGAGAAGTCAGTTGTGAACATGCGTCTCCATGACCTCACCCTGCAGGTTAGTGATTCTAGTTACTGCTTCTCAATACAGAGAGTCTTTCTCCTCCCTGTGTCAAACACAAAGCTTGAATCTCAGAGGAGTCTCCTCAAAAGGTCAGCGTTAAAAAGCTGAAATGTGAGTACTGTAGTGTGATGTAAATGTAGAACATTAAACCACACCTAAGAAATTATATAATGTGGTCTAGAGGATTCATATGGCTGTATGGAAAATTTGCAGAATCCACCATGTTTTGGAGAAAGTACAAATATGTTTGGCTTTGGGATCATGTCCTCCATTGCACATTTTTCACCTTGTTTTAACAATTTACATACAGTTTCTTGATATATCACTCGTGCAGATAATCATCAGTTTGCCTGTTAACATAGTTCGTCTCATGCGGTGGCAGGTGTACCAGCTGCAGACTGAGCTGCAGAAGGCTCAAACAGAGAATGAGTTCCAGAAGAAACGCTCACTCAGGTGTGCCCCTACTGCCGAGACCCCACAACTGCATGAGGAGGTAAAACTGCACCCAGTGAGAAAAGAACACAATCACCTGATGATCAGCCAATCCACTTTTGCTTATTATCATTAGACAGTGTCCATCTCACATGCTATCTGGGTAATATCATCGACAGGCTCGTCAGGACATCCTGGCCCGGGACCTGGCCGAGGCCATAGACAGCCAGGTGGAGCTTGCAAAACAGCTGACGTGTTACAGAGAGGAGAACGAACAACTGCTCAGAGAAAAACAAGGGGTGTGTGTGATGCACTGATACACTGCACAGTGAAGTCCAGAAGTCACTGGCAACACTTTCCATTTATTTTTTTGAGTTATTAAGGTTCACATACTGTATTAACCACTAACTAGTTGCTTATTTGCACACATATTTATAGGATATATATATATATATATGTATGTATATATACAGTATATACATATATATATATATATATAACTTAAAGTTGTAATACCACTGACTGCCACTGGGGGTGGCTCCAAAAAGCCCTGGCACCAATAGACTTACGTTGAACTTCTCTCTAAAAATACTGAGTTGGTAATTTTTTCCCAGGACTCACTCCAGTCTCAGCCATTTTATTTGGACCCTCTAATGACTGATCTGATGGTCCATCTTTAATTTTTTCCTCCATTAATCAGGTCTCAGGGCTAAAACTTGGATGTCTGCTGTGTCGGGCTTTGGTTGACAGGTTGGAATGGCGGCTTGTTTGCTTACCGAGTCAGATCTTCGGCGTTTCAGTTCATTTAATAAAACATATTTTTTTCCTGACAGACAGCTCCACTGTAGTTGTGGTTAATAGGTCCCACTAACAAGACTGTAAAATGATTTTGTTAAGTAATGTCTGATGAAGTTAACAGTTTTACGGAATCAGTAAGCTAGCGCTTAGCATTAGCTCACCTCTGACCTAGATCTAGTTTCTAGTAGCTTTGTTCAAATATGGTCACGTTGGGCTCCAAAAAGCCAACATGGCGATGACCAAATTGCAAACTACTGGCTGGCTACTAATGGGTGACGTCACGGTTCCTCTGTCCACTAGAGGATTGTTTTTTTAGGAAAATGTTACATACTTAAACAGTGTGTGATCTTTCCTGGTTGCTTTTCATTTCATTAATGGTGCATCACAGAAGTGACAATGACCTTTGCTCTTTGCACTGACACAACCCCAGACCATGACAGACCCTGGCTTCTGGACTTGTCGCTGGTAACAGTCTGGATGGTCCT
>JAPQRN010000001.1:25370268-25385187 GCA_037367275.1 Coranthus polyacanthus
GTGCGTGTGTGTGTGTGTGTGACTGACAGGGATCTAAAAACAACATGGAGGGTATTTAGGCAGGTCTAACCAAACCATCCCTGGTGCTGCCAATTAAGCCATGGACTCTCATTCCACCTTACCTCTACCTAAAATTAGTACAGTGGGGAACAGCACAGCTCAGCACAGTACAGTACAGACAAGAAGTCTTGTGCTAAATCTGGAAAACAGACCACCCAGGAATTATTTATGATATGGTGATTATGTTGCGCCATGCCCCACCAAAAAGTGACAAGACACGACAACACTCCTGTTCGATCTGGATTTGTATCCAGGCATATCCAGATCGGATCTTTAGTGAAGATGGATTTCAGTTCACACATGGCATCAGAATGCATCCTAAGTGGCTATCTGTGGTTTCCTGCATGTTTGTATGCTAAATAACAAGAACCGTAGGTTCAGTCAGATGCGTCCACTATCCTTGCATCATAATCTGTTCATACAGGTTTCTCAGTTACTAACAACCTAACGGATACACCATAAGCACCAACTGTAGAAATTTTCTTCATAATTAGTATATAAATTCTTGTGTTTTGTGAGGTCAATGACCTTGACCATTGGCCTTTAGCCACTAAAACCAAATCAGTTCATCAAGTGATTGTTTGTGCCAAATTTGAACAAATTCCTTCAAGCCATAGGAATGGACAGAAATGGGGTCACAGTGACCTTGACTTTTGGTCGCCAAAATCTTTTTCAGTTCTCGAGTCCACATGAAGATTTCTGCCAAATTTTAAGACATTGTGTCAAGTCATTCCTGATATCATATTGTAAACATAATGGGGGCAAACCTTATAGAGATGCGTGGACGCATCCTAAGAGAAAACCACAAAACTTGGCAAGCCTACACAGAACAAGTTGGAACGTTTTTTTTTTGTTGGGTTCTTTTTGCATTTACACTTGCGTATTTAGAATTCATTTTAGTGCCAAGTGTGAACAGGTGGTTAATAACTACAGATTCACAGTTAGTAGACCAGATGAAAGATGAAAAACAAGCTATTTTAGATGATATGACAGATTTTGTTTTTTTAAAAATGTCAAACTCATGGGTAAAATGGTGAAACCATCAGCCGTGCATTTGTTGACACAAAGCTAAAGCTAGCGGAGACTTGATGGTGTGGGGTATAAACGGGACAGCAGGGTGGTGAGTGGCGATCGATGGTGCCGATCTGACACTTTTCTGTTTAAGGGCATTGTTGTGGTGCGGCTGCAGGCTGCGGCTGGGGGGACCCTGGCAATGTGGGAGAAGAGACGGTGAAGGTAGTGACGTTTTGCTTGCCTTGTTTGAGTAACAAGATGTCTTTTTAATTCACTTATTTACAGTTGCTTAAGCATAGTTTTATTTCTTTACACATGTTCATTTATGTTACTACTTGAAGACACTTCTCTCTACCTTCTTTTTTTTCTTTTTTTTTTTTTTTTACCCTTTTTATCTCTTATTAAAAGTGAGGTTGATAATTTACCCAAGAGGGTGAAAAGGAATGTTTTGGAGTCTCACAATCAATAGGCTGCTTCTGTTATGTGTTTCTGTTCAGTTTTGATGTTTTTATCATTATCACTTGGCTTGTTGCTTTACTTAAACTCTTGGATGCTTTTTAAAGGTTTATTAAAGCCACCCATGCTTAAGTGTAAACTTTTTTTTTTCTTGATCTAAATGATTAGATATGTAATGTTTTGCTCAGTGTTGGTAAAAATTTAATGTTTGTGCAAGTGACAATATGACAAGACCATGTCATTACTTAGCTTTCACCGTAAATCTTATGTAGATTGTATGCATGTATATGTGTGTGTCTGTGTGGGAGAGAAAAGGAATAAAAGCAAAAAAGAGGGACTGAGACCCTAATAAAATGCTTTTATTAAACTATCAAAATAAGCAATTGCATGTAAATGTAGCAACCAACATACTGTACTTAGACAACTAGCTGTTAGATGTTTAGTCTCCGTCAGTCCTTCGTTGCTCATTACCCTGTGGTGTTGTTCCAGGTGGCACTATGGCTGTGATCCTGGACCTGTCCTACATCTACTCCATCATTATCTCCTCAGTGGTGGCCATAATCTACACACTGCTGGGGGGGCTCTACTCTGTGGCCTACACAGATGTCATCCAGCTCATCCTCATCTTTGTCAGTCTGGTGCGTAACATGTACTGTCCATTTTGAAAACTCGGGTGAGGGAACATTAGACCCTCTGGCCTATTCTCCTGTTGAATGATGGTCATCATTGAAGCACTGATCCTATTACCCATTGAATCACATATTAGGAACAAGTAGATCAGAACAGGGGGGATCATATTTTAATAAAGAGTCCAGCCAAGTTACCAGGTAGCTTATTAATATGCTTTTCTAATTAACTGTAGAGCTTAAGTTGCATGAGTACAGTGTAGGATAAGACAGCTCGACTGTACTCGTGGTTAATAAGTTACACCACTGAGACCTTGAAATTACTTTGTTACACATATGTTCGATGACTTTTACCATGTCAGTAAACTAGCATTTAGCGTTAGCTCACCCATCACCCCTCATGCTCCCGCAGCTCCACCCTTTTGACCAAATATGGTCACTTCTGCTCCACAGAACCAACATGGCAACGGCCAATATGCAAACTCCTGGCTTCAAAACAGCAGTCCATAAACCAATGGGAGACATCACGGTGGCTTTTTATGTACAGTCTATGATTAAAACTGATAAAAGGAGTCAAATTAAAACAAAATAATAAGCTTAAGCAACTCGCAAGTTTTTTTTTGTTTTTGTTTTTTCTGTGAGGCAATTATGGTGGGCATGTTTACAAAATGTGTTTCTAGAGGCTCAGTGATGTGGCTGACTGTTGGGTGGCTTCCGAGTTTCTTTCTTCTCGTTAGCTTTGTAGTCTGCTTGGGCATTCACCACGAGGTCCATTTAGAAGATGTTTTGGAGCTTTCAATCATATGATCTTCATTAACAGATGGCATCTGCTTAGTAGTCCGGCAGATCAGATTTCTGTTTTTCTCTTCTCTCACTTTGATGACTTTTCATCCATATCGGCTTAAATTTTTCTGAAATTAAATTGACATTACCATGCATCTTATACCCAGACCTGCTGATAAAGATCATGTGCTGGCTAAAAGAAGAGCTTCTAAACGGACCAATGAGAACTATGTGAATGTTAACTAATGTAATACTGGGGTACATTGCACCACAAAACACACCTAACTCTAACTGACTGAAACAGTCTCCCTTTGGGCCTTTAATCAGATAAGCTGTGTCCTTGTTTGTGTACACAGTGGGTGTGTGTTCCTTTCCTTCTGACCAACCCTCACTCTGTGGACATCTCCCTTTCGGCCTACAACGAGACGTTTCAGGCTCCCTGGGTGGGTAGAGTGGAGCTCGACGAGGCCGGCAAGTGGTTTGACGACTTCATGCTGTTGGTGAGTGAAAGCAGACCTTTACATTGTGTATGTGTAAGCACACAGGCAGCTCTACACGCCTGCTCCCTCTGCTGTTAAATTAAATCATCTAACTTAATTAGATGACTAAATAGCCAAGCATAACAACAGCAAAACAAACTCTGAGAATTACAAGTCATGCAAGGATAATTCCTTCTCCTTATCCTGTACTGATGTACAAACTGATTCCTGTCATCGTGTCTGAACTGTGTGTTTGTGCCAGGCTCTGGGCGGTTTGGCCTACCAAGCATTCTACCAAAGGATCCTGTCCGCCTCGTCTTACACCCAGGCTCAGGTGACCTGCTTTGCCTCTTCAGCCTTCTGCCTGGTGCTGGGTATTCCCTCTGTGCTGATCGGAGCTGTGGCTGCATCTACAGGTACAGGCTAAACTTAGATCTATGGAAAATTCCAGTGTCTGTGTAAGGGTTATTACAGTTAACAAAAGCTAAATCCAGCTGTGTAAAGGTCATTTCATTAACTGAAACTATGAAAACTATGTTACAATGAATAATGCAACACGAACTAACACGAAACAGAATCGCAGGGGTTGAGTCAATAACTTATACATTTATGAAGTATCAAATAAAATTCACACATTGATTCAGGCTCACTATTTGGCAAGGCTGATGCTGTTAAATCTCAGATCTTACTCGTTGCTTAGTGTCTTTCTTTATCTTGTCCGTTTATTGGTCAGCACGTTAAACCATTTACTAATGTCTAATTCACTACCATTTAAAATACAAACCAAGTTCAAGTGGTGTGAGAAAGAACAACCACAAAGCAGTCTTTAATCTTTCTTCATTGATCCAGTGTGTATGTCAGTATACGGTTGTAAGAAACAACCATTAGCCTTGACTGTTACTGTTTTCACAGCCACTGCTATCATGATACTTAATACAAAAAGAGCTAACATGTTTAGCTTAGAGTTATAAAGCACTGCTAGCAAACGTTAGCAGAATACAGCACTGTTACCAAACTGCTTATGTAACTAAAATTACACTCACCCCACACTCGTAGCTCTTAATATAAGGTGCATTTCTTGTCATTGAACAAACTGTACAGTAATAGCAATTTAACAGCTTACACATAGCTAGCATGCTAACTGCTAGCTAACTGCTAATAGCTACACTAATAGCCAGCACTTAGCTAGCTGCTAACAGTTAATTTACAGTGTGAAGACACTATTTGGATAGCTTGCACTTTTGGACCAGTTACAGGAAGTTACACAAGGCTATCATCGCCACAGAACAAAAGAACAAAAACAAATTTAAAAAATTTTATTACCTTTTAAAACTAAACTGAAATCAAAAACCTGTGATCTGTGCTTGCAACTTTTTCTATATTTGATATGATCATAAATCATAAAATGATCCTCCCATTGCAGATTTCACCTGTTTAGCAGTTTGATTTATGTACCGCCCTAGAGTCCTTAACACATTCCTTTGCTCATAATAATCCAAATGTAATCCGAACCATCCATCTTCACAGACTGGAACTCGACCGCCTACGGGTTGCCCACCCCATATGAGCGTGACCAGGCAGGCTCCATCCTCCCCATCGCCCTGCAGTTCCTCACACCCCCTTATGTCTCCGTTATTGGCATTGGTGCTGTAGCCGCTGCTGTCATGTCCTCCATGGACTCAGCCCTACTCTCCTCCGCTTCACTGTTCTCCTCAAATATCTACAAGAACATCATCAGGAAGCAGGTGAGACATTTTGTGGAAAGATTTTAATGTGTATGCGTAGGCCTTTAACCAAATATCTCAAACCTTGGATTACTTTACTCTTCTGTCAACCCTTCAACCCTGACGTCCTCAGGTTTGATTAAATACTCAAACATTATTAAACCAAATGAAAAAAACAGATGGTGTGGACTTATGAGGAGGCCAAATTATTCTTCAGTCTCATCCATGAAAATCCATCAGCGCCATTTAGGAAGGAAGCCGCTAACAGAATGCTCTACTTCTTTTACTCTGTTTATTAGAGCCATGTGTAACATAGCCTTCTGACGATATTACTCAGCCTAGTTTATTCGCTCCAAACCCATTTATGGAAACTTTTGCATTTTCTTTGTTTTTCTTTTTTTTTGCCATTTTTCAAATTTCAAATTTCAAATTTTCTAATTGACTTGACATGTGATGTAAACACAGTCATTGACGCATTACAAGAAATGTAAGGTTGGATGGTTTGTTTTTTGAGGGAGGACACCATAAAGAAAATGTGCTTAGGCTTCCCGAATGGCCAGCAGCTGCCCTGACAACCTACCACTCGTAGGTTTAGTCTTCAAATGTCCAAAGATCCTGTGCATGTTGTGTTCATCTTGTCCATTCTTCTCTGGCAAATCTCCCAGCTCCCAGCAAGTGCAGTGCTTTACATTTCAATAAATGTGTCCAACATCGTCTGCCACTAACAATGTTCTACTGAAGACAATACAGAACATTATGTTATAGAGAGTCTTGTGTGGGTAGCACAAGATATTTACACCACAGAGACTGTATCACTGTACTGTATTATAACATAAGCTGGAGGCAGCAACGGAGTAGTTAGTGACTTTACAATACTGCCCACTGTGTCGTTGTGTGGTCCTTTTTATGATGTTTACTTTCTTTATAACAATGATCTAGTTTCACATTGTTTCACCCAGAGGAATGTTCCATACAATGAGCCAGTTCACAGTTTATCAGGCTCCATCTGATGGGTTCTTAGTCTGTCAGAAGGTATGCTTCAGCCTGATAGCAAAATATTGGATGATGCATAGGTCCTTACTGCATAACAAGATGTAATGTGAAACTTGTCTCTGTTCGTCTTCCTCACTGTCCTTCTCTGCGCTCCTTCAGGCGTCAGACCGTGAGATGCAGTGGGTGATCCGTATCTCAGTGGTGGTGGTGGGCATAGCTGGTACCGCACTCACATTTCTGGACAGCAGCGTCCTGGTCTTCTGGCTCGTAGGCGTGGACATGTCCTACACCATCATGTTCCCTCAGCTGGTTTGCATCCTCTTCTTCAAAGTGTCTAACGGCTACGGTGCCACCGTGGGCTACATAATGGGAATCGTCATGAGGGTCCTGAGCGGAGAGCCCCTCATCGGCCTCCCGCCCGCCATCCGCTTCCCCGGCTGTCGGCTGGACGCCGAGGGAAAGATGACCCAGTTCTTCCCCTTCCGCACCGCCATCATGCTCATCTCACTCGTGTCCATCCTGCTCTTCTCCTGGCTGACCTCCATCATTTTCAACAAGGGCTTGCTGTCTGAGAGATGGGATGTGTTCAAGATCAAACGCAAGCAGAAACCAACAGCCAGATCTGCAGGAGAGAAGAGCAACTGTGATAGCAATGAAAACGCAGCGTCCAAGCAGCTTCTGGACACTACCAGCTGCTAAAGAGTCTCAGGCACAGGGAGAGAAGATTGGGGGGGCTGAATGGAGGCAGACATGTTTTTTTTCTCCTGCAAAGCAGGAGTTTACCGAGGGGGAACAAAAGCAAGGGCTGGACATTAAATACGGATTCTGTAGAGTATCACGGTGAATTTGAGGCATGACATTACATTGTGATCTGAACTTTCTGGCACCTCGTAATACTTCAGTTGCCTTAATGTCTTGGGTATTTCATTAGCCAGCATGGCATAGAGCCAAGTTAATTTAATGCAGATAGACTTGGCTCATACAACAAATTATGTTAGCTGAATAAAAAAATCACCGGAGAGTCAGTTGTATCATACATCACTGAAATGGAAATGTCCATTTAAAGAACCCAGAGGCAGGTTCTTCCATCAAGCCATTTAAATTATTTTCCTTTTGAAAAACAAAAAAAAATGTTCACAGTAAAACAACTTTTACCTCTTGTTCATTAGATACTCTTCAATAATGAGACTTGTACATTTTTACATTTTTGTAGAAATATTACTTTACACAAATTGAGATTCATCTGAAACGTCCGTTCTTTTCTGGAAGTCCTGAATTCAGTTCACAAAAACAGCCGCACTTTGAAAACACTTAAAGGCAAAAAAGACACTTGCACAATAAATGGACTCCATCCTAAAGGAACAGTCAGTCCAACAAAATGTCGCTAAAATAGTTTACAACACACCTAAAATGTGTATTTATTTATTCGATTCTGCTTTTTCTAAAAGAAAGGGCGTCAAACTGCGTCACAAACCTAAGAAAAATGGAATGCAACAAGGCATCTGCTTCATTTTTTCAAGGCAAAGTTGCTGATCAGTTTGACCTGAGTGTTGGTGGCTGGAAACACGATGCATACCTGTAGTGCATGTGTGAATAGCTTCTTTCTCAGTGTGAACCTCTAGATGCAGCACGACAGGGTTTTCTTGTGCACCAGAACAAAGAAGTGCTACCGGATGAACAAAGAACAGGTGCGTGTCCTGCACTGTTCAGTGGTGCATTTGTGAAATAGTTTATTATTTAACAGTTTATTCGAATGTGATCCGATCACCTCTTTTATGTAGTTGATCAGCTGCCTCGTGATCTACTTTACAGAAACAGTAATTCTTCTCCGCTTGCTAGGTAATATTCAAGAATTAGTTTTTAGCTTCTATAATATTCTACATCCAAAGAATCATTGCTTATTCACCAATGCGATTTTATTCTTTAAATGACAGACTTTGCTTTCTCTGATCAAACTTTTTAGCTTTATACATGTTTGCAGCAGTTCACACTCTTTGTTTTTTTTTGTCTTTGAAAATAGTTTTTAAGCTTTTGAAAATGAATCTATGTGTGAGGAGACAACAATCAGAATTGTGTGATCATATCTAAGATGTGAAGTTTAGCAGTTACATTTAAACCTTTTTAAGATACTGCTCCATAGACGCCACCGGGTTTTACCACACTGTGACTAAGTTCGAAACCACCCAGGTACGGGTGACTGAAGTGTCCCATCCTGTCTGACGTTTAGTGGCTGTGCTGTGATTCTACCGACAATAGGAAGGAAAAAAAGCACCTATTTGAAGTAGACAAAAGTGGCACAAACACTGTTTCAGGCTTCTTTGACACTCAAAATCTTTTTTTTTTTTTGCTCTTTTGCCTGCATTGTTTTGCTGTGAACCGGCATGGAGAAACGGCTGCGTCCCACCGTGCCACAGTTACCGTCGGCCCATTCCCCACGTCCACGAATAGCAAACATGTTAACGAACTGAATGTAGCAGTTTTGTGTAACTGCGCGGAGAGTAAGCGAACTAGACATCTCTCTCGCTTTCCTCCATCTCATCCATTCCTCCTCCTTGATTTTTTTAATCTTTTTTTTTTTTTTTTTTCTCAGTCAGTGTGGAAGGGCTGTAGAGAAATTTGCCTTTCAGTTTGTCTTTGTACTGTTTTTTTGCGGGGGGTATATACTGTATGCAAAGCTTGAGTTTACAGCGGGATCATTTCTTCCTCTGAAGTGGTGAAAGTTTGCAGCTAAAATTCTGAGAATTTATCATTCAAATTGAGACTACAAATTTCTTGCCCTTCATTCGTGAAATTTGAATTTACACACAGATCGACAAGACCGTTGCGTTATTTTATTTTATTTTTTAAACTTGTGTTATATTGAGCCCGCGTACCAGTTTGTTGTGCAGAGAAATTCCTGCCAATGAACGGTGACGGTCAACTCTGTCATACTGTCACCTTTACTATCACTGGAAACCGGTTTCACTCTGCTGACAGCCGTTAAATGCTGGACATCGTAAAAATAGGTGTATACTCTAGTCACTGTTCAAATACCTCATGGAGTGGTAATTGTTGTCTTGAAGTATACCCAATTTTTACCAATGATTCTGACTTCTTGTATCCAAAGCATACTGTATGAAAGTCAAAAACCTGTCAAAGACTGGTCACGCAGAACAAACTGTGCCTCAAAACAGGACATGCAACACACAATGCATGCATGGTTTTCTATGTGGGACTGTGATTTCTACCTGTATTATGTACTCTTTTACTGTACAGTCTAATCATGATTTGTATATGTACACTTTTTTAAATTTTTAAAGTTGACTGCGATGCATTGTGAGTTTTAGAAGAGAAAAGCAAATGTGTATTTTATCACAAGTTAGTCATGTTTAAAGTCAAATAAATTCACCTCCAATTTTGCAGAACATTAAATGTAGAATTCACTTCATTTTTGCGTCGGCGCTATATGCGATCAGATGTGCGTCCCACACACATTATGTAACGTAAAAGCCGTTCAGAATGAACACTCCTGCCTGAAAGTAGCCCGATCCTGTCTCCAGATATGATTTGATGGAAGAAAACTTGCCAGCAGTCCTCAGTAAACCGTCCACAGTTAGTGAAGGACGGCAGCACCTTAACACTTGTATATTGTCATCTGTGCCTTTCATCACATCTTGAGTGGAAATGTTTAATTTTCCGTGTGAGTTAGTCTACAGAATAGACTATATTTGAAATATATGAAAGTACTGAAGAGTTGTTAGTTTTATAATATGAAGTAGGTAGTGGGTGAGTTCTATATTTTATTCCCCCCCTAATATGTATTTGGTTTTATACTATTATGCATGTTGATTGTCATTAATTGCATTGTTTGTATATTACTTTCATGAAGGTTGTTTTCTCTTGCCATTTAAGCAAGGTCCTACTTTGTAATCGATTAATGTAAATCCCCATGGGGTGATGTTCTGTCAGAATAAAGGTTGAAACCAAATGATTTGCTCCTTTGCCGTCTGTCTCATCTTAGTGAGTTACGCAAAACACGTCCTTCCAAGAAAGCTATCCCCTAGTTGTAAATATAAAGCAGTTGGATGCGACGGTAAAAGCAGAACACAATGACAGGAAGAAAAGAGCACGATACAAAAGGTGCGTAATGACCCTTAAACAAACAATATGAGGTTAAGATACAGACCAAGCTTGTAAATGTTTTATTGGCGTCACTGTCCAACCATTAGAAGACATCATCACATGCAACATTTTCCACTCCCGTATGATTACACATCCTGTAAAATGTGGGGGAAAACATCGTGGGTTACATTCTTAATTTAGGCCGTTTTTAATGAAAAGTTTCAACAGTTTTCTAGAATGACTGAACGATTCAGTAAATTGTTAGTTTTGGTCTTTTTGTGGCATTTGCTGACAATAAGAAAAATAGCACAAGCCTTATCCTCCCCCCAAAACTCCGGGTCTTTTCACACGTGAAAGTGTGAGCCAAGGTCTGAACCAAAGTTCATGTTCTCGTTACATTGTATACATGTGGTCTGGTTAGTGCTGCTTCTCCCTTTATAGACGGCCATGTTGTTAATTCCACTCATTTTTAACTTCTTCTGCCTCCCGTTTTTGGTACTATAGCCTTGCGTGACGTCTTAATAGTGTTTTCACACTGTACACGAACTGGACCACGGGTCAATTTGATCGGGACTGAAACCGAAGACTGACTGTTTGGTCCGTACCAAACAGCTGGTCGTTGGTCCGTGTGGTCCAGGGGAGGGTTCACACCTGCACATTTGGTTCGGGTTAAACTGTAAAGTCCGAAAAGTCAGAACCAAACAAGGTAGGTGTGAAAGAACCCTTAATGCTTTAATGTCAGAGCTATTTGAGGGCAGAGTCTGAGTAAAATCTAGGTCACCTTCCCAAACTCAGCCAATTGACCTCACCTGTGCAGTGATATCTTAATTCAGTTGCATGGTCTGGTAGATTCAAAAGTAGAGATGTAGATGTAATAAAATGTGTACTTTACTTGATTGAAAATCAACAGCTCAACCAATAATGTACTTGCTTGTTATTCCATTATCAGGACATTCTATTACATTATTGGTCAAGTTATTACACGATTGGGTTTTATAGCATTTCTGATCAGGTTAAGTTCAAACTTTACATTACATAGGAAAATGATTACATTATTGGGTGTGACAGGGATCTCTAGATGAAATTTTAGAGACTTGTAAACATCTAGAATAATATAGCAGAGACTGAACTATACCTGTATCAAAGTGCAGGTATTATGAAGAGGGCAGGAAAGTTTAAAACAGATTAAGAGCCCCATGATTTTTGTATGACTGGGAACCATCAACACCCCAAACAGAACTATTAATACAGACTGCAAGTGGTCCCACTGGACTAAGTTTAGTTTTATCACTTCTGGTCCAGGAGTTTGCCTCTTAGACGATATTTGAGCTTCAGGCTGAACAACGAGCTATGTTGAGTGGCTTTTACATGCATCGTCCACATGGCTTTGGTAGGGAATGGTAAGATGATGGAAACAGGCTTGGTGCTCCACTCCTCTCCCTCTGCTGGTGGACGTGGTTCAGTTCAGAAATAGAAAGTGCACAGGACAGATAAAAAAAAGAGCTCCTTCTGTTTTTGTTTTTTTTAAGTCTCTTCTAACATAGTGAAAATGGGTAACAAGTTGACAAAGTAACTCTTGTTCGGAAAAAAACTACAGAATAGGAAAAAGGCTATGCTGATGTTTTCTCCATATCATCTAAAAAGTCTGTATTGAGCGTCTGTAAAGAGTGACCAAAACAGGCCCCAGGACTGAGCCTTGAGGGACACCTTTTGCAATTTTCATAACATTTCCAATATCCCCACAAAGTTGTCTGTCCATAACCATAAAACATTTATGAAATGTCATCAAATCTGATACTTTGAAGGAAATGACTGATTAATTGTATCAAATACATTTGAAAAGATCAATAAAAAGAGCTGCCGTTTTTCTTCCTTTTCTTCTAAAGTTTTATATAATAATGTAAAGCGATGTAAGTAAGTAAGCGATGTAGAAATGGAATATAATATTCATAATTTAGTTTTCTTTAGTGTAATATCACCTGAAAATATGAAATGTTGGGTGTGTTTTTGTTACCTTAGAATGAGTTGTTTACAGGGAGCAGGTCACCCTTCACCATGTTGCACCACCATGTTTCTACAGTGGCTCAGAACGGACTTCCTCCTCTCCTTTTTTTCCATTTTATAGCCGGCATCCAGGTTAAGGTGTATTCGCATCACCTACTAGGTTTAAGTGTGGACCAGAGTTAATATCACCTCAACTAAAAAAATACTGGCCCTGAGGAGGAACTTCCCCCTTTTTTTTACGGCCACTGTACAGGAGGGTGAGGGATAGTCAGTTGGTGGCAATCCGCAACTTCACCACTAGATGTCACTAAATATCACACACTGCACCTTTAAAACATAGTGAATCCAGTGGAAGCAGTGGGCTCACAGTGCTGTGCCTTTCTCAAAAACCAGATTGGCATAAGCTTAAAATATAATACACTGATCAACAAATTCCTCTAGTAATTAGGAAGGAGCAGCTCATGTTTCAAAATAAAGACACTGCTTTCTAATTATAGTTGTTGGGCAGCTAATTGGTGCATCACTCACTACAGATCATTTTCCTGAAAAACAAAATATCATAGAACACTCAAATATTCTTAAGAGGAAAAGTTTGAATACAATGTGAATCTAGTCCTACGTAATATGAATCTCATAAACAAACAAATGGACTGGACCAAACAACGGTTCTGGCACTAGACGGTAAAAAATACAAAAAATGTTGCTAGAATCTAGTAAAGTGTGGTGTCAGAGCAGGTTGGTGAAACATTCAGATGTCATTTAGCTGTCTTTACATATAGAAATGTCACATTAGTATGCTACAAAACATGTGATTATGACTAGGCAATATCTTTTCATGCTGAGTCATGTCTCCTTTCTTTTCAATTGAGAAACTTTAGCTTCATTTCTTCAGGATGCCACCCATGTAACCCTGTTTCGAGGCCTCAGCAGCTGGTCTGACATGTCACTAACCCTGGTCATTTGAGAACTGGGTCAGTATGTCTTCCTGGGAACATAGCAGCTCCTTGTTAGGGGAAATTTTTTTTGGAACCAACATCAAAGCGCAATTTGGCATCTTTTGATATTCACACAAACTACGATTTGAGGGTGTCGCGGCCCCGAGCAAGTGTCAAAATGACATCACTCCGCAGGTTCAGATTAGTGTTTCAGCCTGGCTCCCATAAACTTGCATTGAAATTGTCTCTGAAAGTACAAATATTTTTTTCAGTATTTTTTTCTGCAGGAGTCATTCTGGTTCCGTTGGCTTTATTTGGATCTTCTAATACGTGTACTGCTGGGCCTGTGGAGGAAAGTTGTTTTAGTTTGATCGCTCTGTCTCTCTGTTGTCTTCAGATTATTAACAGTGAATCCAGTGTCTCCCCCTCTGTGGCAACAAACTGTTGTGCATTCTTTAACAAGTCAGTTCAAGCAGATGTTTTATTGATGATTAGCAAGTTGTGGCTCGAGTTTAGAGACAGGGTTTACAGTCAGCTGTCAGACTTTGATTGACAGGATTTTCAGTACTTCTCTTTATCGAATAAAACGTCTATTTTTTTCCTGACAGACAGATTCGCAGTTGTCGTGTCATCGAGTGATTTTGTCACAAAACTGTTTGACAAGTGACTTTTTTTCTTTTTTTTTTTTTGCTGAAAGCGCCCACAACTTTGTTTTCAGAGCTATGGTTAATTGTTGCTACGGTTACAAACACGATCACTTCTGGATTACTTCTATATTCGTTGCTGGTTACTGTAAATTCTAATTTTCAAAATACTCTTATTGCTGGCTCATAGAAAACCGTTTAAATTCTGTCAAAGATGCTCCTTTATCAGCATCTCTGACATTATGTCAAAACCCTAATTTTATAATATTTAAAGTTGAAATATAAAGTAGAAATATTACAAACTATCAACTGATTGTCGATAGTAACACAAAGTACACTGCAAGTTAGACATTGGTGAAATCCTAATATGCCCACTTACATTTTCATACTATTACTATATTCCTGCAGAATGATGCAGACAAGTAGCTTAAGAGATAGTATTTATATAAACACTGAGGTTTAAAGGGTATTTCCACGCACATTTTAAAAAATATCACCATGAGGTCAAGACTAAGCCGTTACATGAGCTGCATCGGGCTGAGTGATCTAAAACTTCAGTCAGAAATCAGATCACTGTCTCTGGATGGTGTTATTTTGTGTAATGTTCGAAGAAATAAGATCTACAGGTTGATTTTAATGCCGTTGTTTTTTTTTTATTTGTAGATATTCTTTTTCATTCGCTCCTGAAATGCCCATAACACGCTAGATGTCATGATTTCCTCTTCGGGGATGCCATCGTCTGTATTTTCATGCATGACCCCAGTAATCAGATCCCTCCGGCATGAATCTACTTGTGTAGAACCACGGCTTTAAATGCAAGGACGCTGTTGTGACCATTTTGGCTGTACTACTGACACTGAATATGCACCAAGTGGTCAAATATCAAGTTCACTCTCACACTGTATCGCTGTGTGTAATTTAATACACTGAGGGGGCAGCCGTGCCTTTGTGTATTGCTCCGCTGATGGCAGTAATGAGGGTTGGTGTGCAGCTTTGTTCAGTACTTTTCCACTGACTGAGTTACCAGGCTGCATGTGTGTGTGTTTGTGTGTGTGTGTGTGTGTGTGTGTGTGTGTGTGTGTGTGTGTGTGTGTGTGTGT
>JAPQRN010000001.1:25434733-25455756 GCA_037367275.1 Coranthus polyacanthus
CTCTCTCTCTCTCTCTCTCTCTCTCTCTCTCTCTCTCTCTCTCTCTCTCTCTCTCTCTCTCTCTCTCTCTTGTTTTTTGCTCCTTCATTGTTTATGTTCCTTTTTCTTCTGTTTCTGGCTTATCTCTCATTTCTTTTTAATTGTGTTTTCTTTATCCCTTTCTTCCCTTATTCGTTGCTTGCTTTCTGCTCCTCTCATTCTTTTTGCTTATTGCTATGCAGCCTCTGTTGCGGTGTGCGTTCTATGCTCTCAACACTGGGAGGTTTGTTACAGGTACCGTTCTGGCACTTCCTCCTCCTGCCTCAGGTCATTCGAGGTCACCTCAGTCACCATTGTGGCTCCAAATACTGTGTAGTTCCCCTGAAAGTAACATGGCCTGTGGTTATGTGTTTTCCACGCCATTGGATTTTATTTTGCTTAAGTGGTCCTGCTGTTTTGAATCATAATCAGTGACTGTGTGTGTGTGTTACAGATATAATCTCTATAGGTCACTGCCTCTATCCATATCACAGCTTTGTGATGCAAATGAAAAGAAATAATTAAGTGATAAATGTGTGGGCGTGCATGTATTTGTCCGTGTGTGTTGAGGTCAGTGTGTCAGTCCTAACAAGGTTTGTAGGGGGTAGGGTCTAAGTGAATTTCCTGCAGCTGTTGTTCATCCCAGATTTGGGAATTATAAAGACAGTGCTTCTATATTGGTCATCAGGAAACTTTTCTATAAAGTGACCCGACTAAAGGCATTATCATACCTGAAAGTCTGAACCAATTTGTTCTGGTTAGTTTTGCTTTCACACTGCAATTCTGGGGGCGGACTGAGCAACTTTACATGATACACTTCTGTCAACATCTACATGTACTTCCTGTACTTGACATTGATTGGTTTATAGACAGGTGTGTTTGACATCAGCATGTTATTAATTTGACTCGTATTGAACTTCTTCCATCTTCCTTTTGTTTTTCTTCTTCTACTCATTGGTGACGATAGCCTTGCATGTAACTTCATGTAATTGGTCCGAAAGTCTGAACCATCCTCTCTGCAAACAAACCAAGCCATGGTTCAGTTCGATCCAGACCGAGACCACCTCTTTTGTTTGGACCAAAAACCAGCTGATTGCTCTGGCCCGTGGTCTGGGGGAGTTTTGACACCTGCAAATTTGGTTTGGATCAAACTGGAAAGTCCAGACCAAATGAGGTAGAGGTGAAAGTGGCCTTAAAAGTTGTCCTTTTAAACTGGTTATTTACTGTAAAATTTCATGTGTTTTTTTATCCTATCATCCTATCATTCCTATCAGTAGCTTATTAGAATTTGTAGAATTATGTTTTCAAAAGAGGAATATTAAATTTGTTTTGTTTTGTTTTTTATGCAGTGAGTACTGAAAGATCTGAAAGTGCCAAAAGTTGGCAATGGATGTCTAGACAGATGGGTAGATTGTGTAGCCCTCCTCTGTTCACATAGTTCAAATAATTTAGCCAGTTTTAGACTATTTTTAGGTGATGATCTGGTGCTGCTGATGTTTAGACATGGTTTAATATATAAGAACACTGACTTTTTTGTGAAATAGAAAAGAAAAAAAATGTAAGAACCCCCAACTTAACAGAAGAATAGGTTGGTTAGTGTTCAAATCAGAAAGAGGATAGGGTACCATGATGGCTTTTATGATGCTTTTTATTTCCTCATTAAACCATGAGAGATGATCTTGGACTCTTATCAAGCCCTACCCTTCTGTCCTCCTGCTCCGACTCCCTCTATCTTTGTCGAATCTTTTTCTCCTCTCACTCTCTCTCTGCTTTCCCTCTCCGACTGTCATTCCACATTTATGACCGGCCTGTGATGTGTACCCAAGACCGATGGGGCATGGCAAGATGGCCGCCCGTTGCCCTGGCAACAGAATGGAGAGCGGGAGGAGAGTGAGAGATGAGGTGTTTTTTTTTCTTTTCTTTTTTTCTTTCTTCCTTTTGGTTGAATGTTTCAGGTTATGTAGGATTTACAGAGAATATGCGAGGTGATGAGGGAAAGAGGGACACACACAGGGAGAATGTCAGACCTTCAGTTTATAGCTGCACATTCACTCTGGACATCAGCACCAGAAGCTGAAACAAGTGCTGATAATCAAATGAGATCTCACTAGTTGGTATTTAGGGTGAGGGAAATCCATTTGTTCATCTGTGATTTTATGAACAAATAGATCCTGAGAGTCTTGTGTGTGTGTGTGTGTGTGTGTGTGTGTGTGTGTGTGTGTGTGTGTGAGGCATGGGTTGTGGTCTTTTGCTGTCTGTCTTGATGCGGTGCTGGATTAGAGGGGTTACATAATACGCTCTGAGCTTCAAGCAGCATACGCTAAGAGGATTACCACAAGTCTACTAAAGACACTGGTCCACGATCACACACACACATACACTCGCACAACACAGTGTGTAATAATACACTAAAATATAGTGTCCACCTGCAGGTACAGTATGTGTGCAAGTACACACACAGTCTAATCTTGTACACAACATGAGTCATTTGTCTGGGTGGAAGCATACACACACACACACACACACACTACAGAGACACACACACATGCAGAATACCTCTGACTGGTGTTATGTAATATTGGGCTTCTCATGTCTATCATTTGATCTTCAGAAGGTGACAAACTTTGGTTTACCTGCAGCCACAACAGCCAGTGATGTTTCGAAAAAAATACTAGAAACTAGAAACTGCAAATTTTCAACATGTACGTCTGAGATACTTTACAGTAAACAAGACATTACGCAAAAAATGATGGGGTGTGTCTGTTTAGTTTTCATGTATCAAAGACAAAACTAACCAGACGCAGTTAAAGCTGTACATGTGACCAGGGCTTCACGTTCAAGATGCCCTGTGTGATTTTCATTATAAACACACACAGTACATTTTCATGCACACTAACATTGTGCTATTATTCCAAATATGACAATATTCTACATTTGACAATTGTCATGTAAACAGTATATCCCTTTTGAGAATCTGAATTAGGCCTTTTTCCAAATGAAGCATTTATTGACTAAGACGTGGGATATGCTGATATCCTTGTGGTTTATGAGGATTCTTTTGACATGTATACAGTGCATTCAGAATATACATCTCATTTGTGGGGTTTAGCACAGGTTGAGACACAATACTAGTAGAAGATTCATTTTCATCAGCCATGCAAACAGCTTATTAGGAATTTTGCCTTTTTGGAATAAGGGCAAAAACCGGACTATTTTGTGCCTGTAAACGTAGGTGTTTACATTCAGTGTCACTGAACTCACGGAGCCTCATTCACCAACCGTTCGTAAGAGGAAACATACAGTATGTTCTATTGCATGTACGCACATACTCTGCACCATCAAGCACAGGATGGGGATCTTAAAGCGACGTTGCTTTACAAACCAGAGGAGTGCCTAAACACACACTGTGCCCTTCTCCAAGTACAGCATTCACTCTACATCTTTTTTTGTCATGTTATATCCACTACTCATGTTACTAAATATGACATTTTCTGTTCTCTTCCCACAGCAGTACCTCTGCTTCAGTTTTTATTTCTGTTTGGAGTCCATCTTCTTTAGATTTTCGTTCCGGTCTTCTTGACTTCTCTCTTAACTTTTTCTATTTAGTTTCTGTGTGTGCACATGACCCTCCACTCTCCCGCCTTTTTATGGGTATGGGCGATGCGTTCACTTCTGCTAATTAGAAACAACTGGCACACTTGCTCAGTGGGATTCATCATTTTAAGAAAACAGATGTGAGTATTTTGTTCAGGATAAGAACCCATTTCTAAATCTGACATAGAGCTCTCTTAAGGCCTTTTTTAAGAACAAACAACAAAAGAACAAAACTTATTGAGATATTGGAGAAAGTGTAAGTACCCTGCATACATCTCCTTCCTCATAAACCAATCGTAAAGTTCTTGTTTTTAAATGACTTGTTCACGTTCACCACTGTCGCTGTCCTCTGCAATGCATGTACATTTTCCTGGTAGAGTGACAAACAGTACGATCTGCTTATTCCAAACATTGCTGCACCGTGACAATGGAGGTCAAACGCTCCATAGGTCACCTTTCATTTCCTACTTCCCCTGCAGCCACCCACCCACCCACACACACACCCCACACTGTATCAGGTCGCGGACATATCATGCAGTATGTTAACATGATCAGGCATTTTGCTCCTGGCATGTTAACACAGGGCTGGGCAATAAAGCTGAAAGATTTATCATGATAAAATGTTTCATTTTAGTCGATACTGATAATTATTGATAATTTTTAACTACCAATTTTTAATAAAATAAATAATGAAGAAGACGTTGTCTGATAGGATGATGGGATTTATCAGAAATGTACTGAAGTAGAAAAGAGATGAATCCACACAGAGAAAAAAGCTCCCATTGAAGGCTTTTGATCGCTAATGTAACAAGGTTTTTCCTCAGACATAATAAACTTTTTTTTTTTAAACTCTATTGTTAATAAAGTCCTGGAGAAAAAATGTAACTACCTTAATTTGAATTCAACCACTTTATTTCTCAAGGCACACAGGCAAATAATGTAGAATGTAGCAAAAAAGACCAATCCGTAATGTGTCACATTTATTCAGTCTGACATTTTCCACTCTCACACAGAACTGTGAATGCAGCATGGTATGTTCAGGGTTGGCGTGTGTGTGTTTAATCATTGGGTTATAGCGCCGTGGAAAGTAGCTGATGGCATGTCGCTCTCTTTTATTCCGGGTGGTGTTACTGTTGGGTTTTTTTGGGGTTTTTTTTTAGGTTTGCTTTTTTTGCTGTCATTTTACCAGCTTACGTGGCTTTGTGTGACTCATAAATTATTTGTCATTCATTTTTCAGCTGGAGATATTAGCCTACTTCTCACCGGCATAGTGATGGTGCAACCAAGCAGCACACCTGTTGAGTGACTGGCTGTTTCCGTGTCACTCGTAGCACACTTCATTATCAAGGGATAGGATTATCTGTTTATGAGCCAGAGAGGGAGCACATTTGGGGTTTGTTCATGCAACTGAACTGAACTGAACTGCATATTTGTTATGTGCTTTCATGGCAATTTGCATTTAAACCCACAGTATGTAGCATTTCCAGATTCAGATATGTAAAATTGACCAGGCCCATGTTCTATATCTTCTTGAGTTGTGTACTTGCGTTCGCACATAATCACACGTTCCATCAAACAGTTTTCTTGCTATTGTGACATAACAGGGTGGAGCATTTAGAGCTAAGTTAGCTGTAGATCTTCGGGGTATTGACATTTAGCGAGTGAAGTTGCCACAGATAAGCACAACTTTTAGAACAATGTCATGTCATGATGTTTTTGTTTTGTTTTGTTTTTTTAATTTACAGACACACATTCTACATTACAGTAAAATCACCAACGGGGATGTTAAAAAAAAAAACAAAACAAAAAAAAATGTAGGAGGAGATTTAGGACAGTTGAAGCTTACTTCGGTTTGCACAGTTGAATTCCCGTAGAAAAAAAACACTTCCTGAAAATGGAAGTCGATAAAATGCATACTAATAGGGGGAAGATGAGGTCAAGGACACACAGTAGATAAAGAAAATGATTAAAAAATAACTATAGTTTCATCTGATTTTAAAAGTATGATTAGAGGCAGTTTAGCCTCGCCTATAACGGAATTAAAGAACATGTTGAGGTTTTTATCATTTCATGGTTTATAGTTCTTATGGAAGTTGATTAACACACACTGAAAACATGGTACAGTCTAATGCATACATCAATAAATAGGTGTGTAAAATGCAAAATAGTAGTAGTAATAGTCTTATCTCTGTTTAAGTTCCCCTTCCCCCCATACACTAGTCTTTGGGAATCAGGCTGAAGCTTTGAGAGGAGGCAGGGAGGATGTATTAGTTTGTGTGTTATGTGAGAGCACATAAAGAAGCAGACCACCACTTGTACCACCTTTACCAACAAGTGTCTAACCTTTGCAGACTAATGTCTATTTAGTTGTAAGTGTTCTGTCGGTTGCCTTATACTTGCCTTATACTCACGCTTCAGTGTCAGCAAAGATCTATTCAACCTGAGCTTTCCTTGTTCAAAAACATGTTTGTTTGAGTATGATGATGAAGGCTGTATGTTGTATACAGTAGCTGCTGTGAGCTGCTTTTCAATTGAATATCATTTCCCCAGTTAACCAGTCCAGTCCTCTGTGCCTTTCTGGCGAGGAACTGAAAGTAAGGCTTTCACACGCCATGCATGTCATTGTTGGGGTTTCATTTTTGAATATTGTCGTACTGTAAAATCCACTGGACAGCAGTTGGTGGATGTGAAATTGTCCTGCCACAGTGGGCTCAAGTACACAAAATACTGCGTCAGAGGATAGCAGAAGTGCACGAACCACATTAATAAAAGCTCTTACGTGGATTTGTATGTGTGTTTTCTGTGATTTGGTGGGGTGTCACAGAGGTTAGCTATGGGGGTGGGTTCCTCACTCAGAAAGGCTGAGTGAGGAAGAAAGAAGAAGTAACTGGGGTGGGGGGGTGGTAGCTTAGGCATTTTATAGATGCATAAAAGGGGACCCCTGAGGAAGGAAGTAATGACAGAGCAAGTCCTCCCCCACCACTGTGCACGCACACACTCAGCCTCCATTTACTGCCGTAATTGACCCATCTCTGTCTCCTCTCCTTTATCCCCTCAATTAAACCATCTTTACCTATTCACACACACACACACAAGGAGAAACACACAATCGATGGACGTCCTTTGACCTGTCGCCCAAAGAGAGATGGCAGGGTGTGTAGAAGAAGAGAGAGAAGCCAGAGAGGACAGGTGTGTAGGGGAGAGGTACAAAAAGGAGAGCAGAGATTGGAAAACACTGACACTGCAGTATTTCTTTCTGTGATATAGATTGCTTAATAAAAAAACCCAGAATTTTCATCAGAAAACTTAAATAAGTTTGTTTGGAAAGAACTAATCATTCTAGAATGGTTGGGGTGATTTTGTAGAGGAAAGTATCTTCATAGAAAATAAAAAATGATAATAAAAGACTTTTTACTGAGTGTGAACCATCCTTTCTTGAGATTTAAAGGTCCAAGAAAGAAAGAAAGAAAGATGTCTGCATTCTTTGTGGCCACTGTATGTGAGAGTGGGTGGGTATTCAGTTGGTTGTAGTCTACAGCTTCACAACAAGATGTCACTAAATATCCAACACTGAACCTTTAACGCTGCACGTTTGGTTTCAACACATCAAACATAAGAGCAGGTGAGCACTGTGACGACTCTTCTCAAGTGATTTTAGAGGAAAATCAGGTCATTTAATACTTTGAACCACCATGAAGGCACAGTGGATGAAGTACCTGCTTTTGGTCAACATCATCTTCATATTTCTGTAGCCAAAGTAATTCCATGTTCCATGTTCCTTTTGTTTCTCAACCAAATGTACCTTTTTGTGTGTTTTTCCTCAATTTCCCAACTCATTTTCAAGTTGTGGTGCTTGCCTTACTTCACACTGTACATCACCATGATGTGACTATTGCACATCATGCACATCACGATGACAAAACTGAAACGCTTTATTGTGTAGCCCTTCTCAGGAGCAGTAGGTATGTGTGATGACCTTAGGTGAGTCTGCAGGGATTTGCAGTAAAACTGAGGATTCCAGGCACTTTCACACCCACCTCATTTGGTCCGGACTTTCAGACTTTTCAGTTTGATTCAAACCACATTTGCAGGTGTGAAAACCCCCTCAGACCAGGGTGCGGACCAAACAGCCGGTCTTTGGTCCGACCATAAGACGTGGTCTCAGTCTGGATCAAAAGGCTCATCTATAGTGTGAAAAAACTCTTTGGATGATTTGGACTTTCGGACCAATTACAGGAAGTTACGCAACGCTGTTGTTGCAATAAACAAAGGGAGAAAAAAAACTAATGAAAGATGGAAGTTAAAAGTGAGCCAAAATAACAGCATGCTGATATCAGACACACACACACGTCTATAAACCAATCAGTGTCAAGTACAGGGAGGGATGTAGGTATACCATGCAAAGGTATTTAGTCTATTCCCAAAATTGTAATGTGAAAGCAAAACTAACCAGATGAAATGTATACAATGTTAAAAAACAACAAAAACCCATCAACCTTTGTTCAGACCTTGATTTGGACTTTCAGGCACGAAAACAGCCTCACAATGTCATCAAAATAAGACACATGCACGCACCAACATACCTGTGCATCTAATTTGACATCACTTTATGATTGTTATGTGACTTTTACCATTGATGCTGAGAAGAATCCATCATTACAACAATGTCAATATCAATATCAATGACGGCACCTGTTACTGGTGTTTATGAAAGGTTTGCGGCGTAACAGTTGTGCATGGTTATATAATTGCCCCACCTCTTCTTGTAAACTGTGAAAATGCAACAATAAGATAGTTCTTGGTGAGCTGGAGGCTCTGAGGCAGCTGCAGCTCCGTTTGGACACTGACACAGCAGATCAAAGCTCCGACTCCCCTCAGCTCGCCTCACTTCCTCTGTTCAAAGCAGACGCTTTTCCTCTGCAATGAGCGATTAAAACCAACATTTCACATTCACTCACCTTCATCCCTTTTCTCCAAACAAAGTCTGACATTTATGTCCGTGTTAGATGCTTTCAGTTTGTGTTCCTTCTGTTCAGTAGCGTTCAGTGTATCAGTCCCATCAGTATCATTTCTGGTCCACATGGTTGTTGTAGTTTGTGGCTGTTTTCCTGCTACCAGTAGTGAGCACAACGAACCTATCTGATCGTTTGTGTTTCTTGTCCGATAAGAATAAATGAAATGTAATAAATCAGCAGTTAAGTTATTGTAATGGAAACTGTCAACTCTTCATTAAATTGACAATTAATGTGAGAAGCAGACATGCATGGATTGATCAGCTGGTTTTCACCCATCACTCTCATATCTGATTCTGTGTTGGTCAAATTTAGAAACCCGGCGCCACTCGATGGTTTACGTCATACACACATAGAAGTTCTTCATTATGAGTGAAGATGACGCAAAGAACAAAATTAGTGAGGTTATTTGACAAGTGAAGAGAACGTCACCGCTCTCTGTGTTAGTGGTGCCAGACTGCAAAATTGAACCATGAGTAATTTCTCATCTGTTACTGTTACAGTGCTGACGTGTGGTAGACAAAGTGGGATATCTTCAGTTGAGTTTTATTTGTACGAAAGAGCTCTGTCCAGTAACCTGCACTTTTTGTATTTTGTGTATGTTTTGTTTTTTTTTTAGTTAGATGGAGAGAAGATCCTGCAACCTGGTGCAGTTTTGGAGAAAATGTAAAAATGATTTAATGGTCAGTGTTTTCTTATGAATATACAGTTGAATTTGTAATTAATGAAAAAAAATACCAAAAACGTTTGTGTATGCAGGGCTGGGCAACACATTTTGATACTTTTATGGCACCGACCAAATTGCTTGGGTACTGTCAGGTATCGAAAAATGTACTGTCTTTGATTGAAATTACAGGAGTAGATCTCATCAATATGAGCACACACAGATTTTATGCATTTTTATTTATGATATTTTTTTAGACTAAGAAACTTCTGTTAATTGGTTGTTAACATTAAAAACATTTTTTTAATGTTTTAAAACTGCTTTGAGTGGAAACCAGGGTGCCGAAACATTAAATTAAAAAGGAATTGAAATAGGCAACTTAAGTTAAACCACATTTAGTTGAACAGGTTTATATTTTTAATGTTATATGAAAAATAAAACAAAAAATTTGTACTGTAATGTGTAATGCAATTCAGTTTTTCTTAAAATGGGAAATTGGTATTGGAAAAAAGTATTGTTTTGGAACCAATATCAAAGCCAAGGCACCGGCATCTGCACTGGTATTGAAAATGTTCAAAGTTGGCCATGGAAATTGCATCTCTAGTGACAAGGAAAACAGTCACAAAATATGGAAAACTTTGTTGAAGATGATTTTGACTTTCTGCTCTGAAAGTATTTAAAAATCCACAATACTGTGGTGTTTGAGTTTCTGTTGGTCCAAACAGCTCTAACACTGTGGCTCCTCCTACAGGCTGGAGGCCTCTGTTAAAGGTTGGCCTAATACTTAATAGATAGTAAAAGATCCCCACAGTAGAGACAATGGAGTAATACAGAGCTTATACAATAAGCATTCAGTGTCAAACATGACCTTTATCAAGTATGGAAGGATTTAATGTATCATGTAGCTTTGTACTGCAAACCTGTATTTAAACTATTCACTCCTGACTTATTTCAGTGTAGGAATAAAAGGATAGTGCTCTCAGCTTAGTAGAAAGGCTTTCCATACAGTGTCATACATGGGACACAAAAGAAGAAAATGGGCTTCAATTTCTTTTCTCCTAATTGTCCATGTTGACAGAATTCATAAATCTTTCCTCTCCGGGTTTCCATTCCTTCTCGTGTTTCCTTTTTTCTGTTGGCATTGAGTTTGTGCAACACTGAAGTATGTTTTCCTCTCTCGCACATACTCACATCTATGCACTCTGATGCATTTTTCAGAAACTCATGATGCGACAAAAGAGACAAATAAATACATGGGGAGTGGCTGTTGAACTTAAGTTACAGGTAACGCTTTCTGCCTGATCCCTCGCTGTCCTGGTCTTCCATTCTCTTTCGTCTTTCTTCCCCTTTTCACAAATTACCTACAAGCTTCTCTATTTCTCAATCTCTGTCGGTCTCACCCTCGGTATCTCACTCTTTCTCTCTCTCTCTCTCAATATCTCAATATCTCTCTCGCTCTCTGTCTCTCTCTCTCTCTCTCTCACTCTGCGCCCAGCCAGCCACAGGAATGTATCTCGAGGAACGCCTGGCGAGACGAACTGGATCAAACGAGTTCAGAGCAGCGCTGGAGCCCGGCTGTCTCTTGCTCGCTTCCATCCATTCGCTTGCTCTCTCTCTCTCTCTCTCTTCCTCGCCGCTCTCCCCCCTCCTCCTCCTGTTCCTCTCCTGTCTCCTGTTCCGTGTTTTCCCTCCGTCCCCCTCCCTCTTCCTCCTCCTCTTCAAGTCTCCCTCTGTCCTCCTGCTTTCCTGCAAACCCTTCTCTTCTCGCTGTTCTTTTTCTTCTCTCTGCTCTCCCCTTTTTTCCCCCCTCTCTCTCCTCACTTTCTCTTACTTCTCTTCTCCTCTATTTCTCTGGCACGATAGAGAGACAAAGAGATCTTTTGAATGCCTTCGCGTGTAGGAGGTGGACCTCGAGGGAGGGGATCGTGTGGATGTTTGCCCTGCGTGTGTGTTCGGCTCTGTGTGTCTGTTTACGTGCACATATTAGAGCCTTTTAGCCCAGAGCTTTAGCTATAAGTGAGGGGAATGCAATTTGATACAAAGACACACTCACACACACACCTTCTGTACATCAGACAGCGAGCTGTGCCACTGCCTCTCCACCCTGTCTGTCAGTCACTCAGGCGGCACTCCTAATTGGCTTATAATGCCCTTGTTACCATAGAGGACCCTTTTTGCCCCACCCCCCCACTTCTGTCTGCTAGCCTGTTTGTTACTCTTCAGAATAGGCTGTCAAGCATGGGGGTGGGTTAATATCCGAGTGTGTGCGCACAGTCATGCGGGGGTTAAGGGGTGGGTGCAGAATCAGGTCTCCCCCAGGGGCACTTGCACGGGGATGCACTCCCATCTTTGTCTGAGGGACAATAGATAGCTGTGTGTGCACGCTCATACACAGCTATAACTTCATGCGGGCAGGGTTCTAATAATCACCGCTTTGGTGCTACGAGCTTGTGTGTGTGTGTATGTGTGTGTACAAATGATCTGTGTGTATGTGTACACACAGATAATTAGCGTCTCATTTGTGTGTTAGACCGGTGACTCCTAACAGATTCCAAGGTCAAAGATCTTCCCATCTTCACTCAAGTCCCGCAGACTGCTTATTAGAGAGTATCGTTTGTTGGCAAATGCTATAGGAGACCTCTATAGACTAAACAGGGTTCTTGCAGCAGTCACTGTAAACACAGTTTTCAGTTTTAAACGTTATGGCTAGCTACGCAGTAAAGACCAACATTATAACTTGGTGACTCACATCCCAGTATTAACAGCTTACTAGTCAACATACTGATGTAAGAATTACAGTATTCAATGTCAGGAAATGGATTTGAAAAAAAACCTACATACTTGTAATACCTCTTCATGATAATTTTTATCATCTTTAATGATTTTTAAGTAGAAGTGAATGGGTTAGCGATCTAGTGAACAGACGTGGCAGAAAATATTAGAGCATGACATTTGTTAAAAATTAGAAAACGAGCTCTTTCAACTTATCAGTTTGTACTGTAACGTATTTTAAAGGTTCAGTGTGTGATATTTAGTGACATCTAGTGGTGAAGTTGGAAACTGCAACCAACTGAATACCACCTACGGTGGCCCCCCAAAAAATGTGCCAAGTCCCTTGTTACAGTCAGTGTTTGTTTTGTCTATTCTTGGTTTTTTAGTTAAGGGGATATTAACTCTGGTCCACACTCAGACATAGTAAGTGACAGTAATACACCTTAACGCTGGATACCACCTGCTATAAAATGTGAAAAAGAAGAGGAAGTCCATTCTGAATGGCACAACATGGTGGACTGACCTGCTCCCTCTGCAGATATAAACTGCTCATTCTAATGTAACAAAAACACGATTCTCATTGTTGGGTGATTATACACCAATGAAAACATCATGAATATTATATTCCATATTCTGTAATTAGATCCTCCTAAACCTCCCTAAATCTTACACCCTTAACTTCTAACTTAACAATACAAACATCTACATACAAAACATCTTTAGATTCATTGTCTTAGCAAATTATTAATTTTGCCACCAAAGGGCTACAAAACAAATATGAAACACTGACAGAACATCACCTTATGAATATATAAATATACAGTGAACATGACAGCAACTGGTTGCCTATTTAGATAACGAGCAGACAGATAGCAACATTAACTTGAAGTTTGTGTTAGCCTTTTATTTATTGTTTTAACTCTTTGTTCTCAACTTATTCTCAGACTCATTTGACAAAATGTCAATTGTGGTCAGATGTTGGCAGCTAACTTTTTCTGCCCACTGTTTTTGGTAGGTTGGTACTATACATGCTAAGCTTTTCCAGCAAAAACAGCCAAACCCTGATGAAAGCCATAGACAATGAACCGAAATGATAAATTAAAATGGTGTGAAACTAAACCAATAAGCAGAATGATGCTAAAACTGTGGAATCAGGTGATAATGTTCTGTGGGTTCATCACCCCTTTCACATTACACATAGTTCATGTGAAAATGTGCCTGTTTGTCATGAAAATGTGACAATTAACCATAAAATAGGTTTTTTGATAATGTTACCGATAGCTCTACTGGAAATGGTGGACAGTGTGGTGTCACTTGGCATTAATGTTTTCTACTAATCCTTTTATGTCATTAAAAGGATTATAGTTCCTAATTATGGGTTGAAGTCCATTGTATGTTCCCTGTGATTCCAGAGTCATACCTGCATGAAACCTTTGTAATAAGCAGAGCTGCAGACCAGGATGGATTAACCAATGTAAAACAATGTAACACAACAGCAAATAGAGTTTTGTGGGGGTTGCTGCTTTGGAATCAAAGCTCTGTCTGTAAACTGGGAATTCCTCTTTCTTTGTCTCAGTCTGTCAGTTTTTCCTCTGCGTGTGTCCAATGCCTCTTTAAACCGCACACTGTTTGAAACAAGGAAGTGCCCTGACGTGTTCTCATTGGCTGCTTTGCTGGACAGTGGGCGGGTTATAGTCATTGCGAGTGCGGATAAAAGCTGAGCTGATGCGGGCTGTGAGTTTCCAGATGATCCCCTCAAAGGAGGAATCACACACAAACACATACATAAATGTGAACAACAACAGTTGTGAGAGTTCAACAGAGAGGATTGAGCTCTGTCTGTGGAGGTGAACAGAGATGAAGGAAATGGAGATTAGAAATGGATGGTGGGGCACGATGGTGTAGGAGAAAAGAAGGAGGAGGAAGCGGCGAGAAGGCAAAACAAGACGAGGGAAATCGGAGATGTGAAGCAGCGCAGCCGAGATGGGAAATTAGAGTGGAAAGGTTGGGACTGAGGACATGTGGCGCTGGAGGAAAAGCATATCAAAAATAAAATTTCAAAAAAAATCACACACAGAGGGGCTAAGAAAAACAGGGAGGTAGGAGGGGGAGATGTGATGTGCATGTCACAGCCAGAATCAACGGGAGGAAAGAGGAGAGGAAAAAGGTACATGTGACAGAGAGAAGGATAGACAAGCAGGGAGGAGGAGGAGGAGGAGGAGAGGTGGGAGAGGGGAGGAGGAGAAGAGCAGCGTATGTCATCCAGAGAACAATAAGAGGCGTTCATGACACGTCTCCAGGGGTATTGACTCGACATGTTCCTCCTAATAGGAGCTAAAATAATTAATAACTTCCTTTGTCGCTTCTCTTTCTCCGTTTCTCGCTCTTTCTTCCTCCGTCTTTCAAGCACACACACACACACCGACCCATTCAGAGGCAACAAATATGTCCTCACTATAGAGCTGTGCAATATGACGATAACGTGGGTAATTCTGAACAGGAGAAGGACTCCGACCAGCCAAGACAAAACCATCTAAAAGCCTGAAAGAGGGGCGATTCTGACGATGCTGTAGCAGCCCAGGAAACCATACTAAGCAAGTTATGCCACAGATATAATCATTATAACAATATGATAATACATTAATATTTTACATTTTGGTAAATGTTTAATTGAAAATGTGCTTGCTAAGTTTCAAATAAGAGGAGAAAAGTAATCAAATATGAGTGTCAAGTATTTGTCAAGTATTGACAACAATATATTGTCAAGTATATACAGTAATCTGCAAAGTCTTAAACCACCTTTGTTTTTGCAGGTTTAAAAGGCGCATATATATTTGTTTCTCAATCCTTTTATTCAGATACAATAAGACAATACAGGAAATATGTGCACAGTAATAAAAACAAAATTAGAACTAAATTCAGGCAAATGTCTGTGCAAATGTTTATATATTCTGGTTATATCTTGATGCAGAGACTGAGCAGTGCATATGTATGGTCATTATGACCTTGCTAGAACAACAAAGCTAAAGATTTGTTCACAGAACTGTAGTTCAAAATGCAATTTAAAAAATAGACCTTTCATATGAGATTTTGGTCATATCGCACAGCCTCACATACACACACATATAAAGATCAAACTGTTTGTAGTCCGTCCAATTAACATTAAACCAACAGTACGATGTAAGCTGCAGCTGGTCATGCACTGCTTCATCCCATATCTGAAACACAGGCTGTAGAGGATGGAGAAGCAGATACACAGAGGGAGAGTCCTGTTCTAATGTTCACTCACATGAATAAGTGATGGTGTTAAGAAGCGACAGTCTGGGTGGGAGGGCGGCCAGGCAGTGTGTGTGTGTGTGTGTGTGTGTGTGTGTGTTTGTGTGTGTTTGTGTGTGTGTGTGTGTGTGTGTGTGTGTGTGTGTGGTGGTGGTGGTGGTGTGTGGGGGGGTATGTGTATGTGTACGCAGACACACAGAACATGCACACAGACACACTTATTTTTTGCATGAGCGGTTCCTCGGGACCCCCAGATCCAGCACTCTGGAACAAAGCCTATTGCTGGTGTTCATTTGTGTTGGTGGTGTCTGTCTGCATGCATGTGTGTATGTGTTCGCACCATTATATATGTGTGTGTGTGTGCGTGCGTATGTATGTGGGCATTGTGTTCCGTGGCATGTGTGTGACATGCGGATGTTTATGGCCTGGGGGCATGAGGCGAGAGAGAGAGAAAGAGAGTAGGAGGAGGAGAAAAAGGAAAAAACTACAGATCGGGAGTGCGGACCAGTGAGCAGAACAGGGTGAAAAAGAGAGCGAGAGAGAGAGAGAGACGGGAGTATGTAGTCATTGAGATGTTGAAAGCAAGCCGCAGGCAGTCTGTGCGCTCTCTCTCTTTATTTCAACCCCCCCCACCCCACCCCACCTCTCTCTTTCTCCCTCTCCTCTTTGTGAGCCTGGAGAGCAGATAAAAGCCGTCCTAGTCTTGAGGACAATAACGGCCATCACAGCTTTGCTTTAGTCAGCGTCGCCTACCTGCTTCCTCCTTTCTTTGTAGCACAGGAAAGTGTCTCCAGTGCCAGCTGTATTTTAGCGCCCCCTACACACCGCCGCTCACTGGCTGTGAAGCGTGTTCCCTGTCTCGGCTTAGAGTCTTATGTCACAGCCAACCTCTCCACCTCTTTGTATGTACTCATCACATGAGCCATCCCCTCTCAGACACAGCGCCGCTCAATGCAGTTTGGTAACAGGGCAAGACCCTTTTTGTTCACAGTTATAAAGGAATTTTGTGTTTAAGTCCTTTCTGTTGGGGCAAGAATGGATGTAAAAAGAATGGATTTAAAATACTAATAAGTGGCTTTGCAAATGTTTCAAGTCTGTGTAAAGCAAAATCCAAGATTTGCTTCAAAACACTTATGTGTTTACTGTATATATGTTAGTGTTATGTGCTGAAACATGTGAAAAGTAGTACTGTAGAACTGTGTAGTACTGAATTGTGACGTTATCCCATTAAACTGTTTTTCATTAGTCTTGAGTTCAGGATTTTGTTGACGGAGCCAAAAGGTGACAAAATGTAGATGCACTGGAGCCTGAATTTGCATAGCCCCGCCCCTAAACCTTGTAATGATATAAATACAAATATCACCATAGCAACAGTGGATCTTCCACTTGTTGTGTGTTTAATTTACTCACAGTTGAGAGGCTGGAACAAAGATTCAAGAACTGAAGAATAAGAAGTGCAATGTTCAGGTGTAAACATGTCATGGCCTTGGGGTCTTGAAGAGAGACCAGACGCTCTTCTGTTTGAATGGAGTCCTATGGGAGAAGCAGCTCAGTTCACTGAACAAACAAAAACTGTTGGTTCCATAACAATCAGACGACCTTGGTATGATCACTAACATCTTATCCATAGACTAGCAAAGTACGACGTCACCTGACAAGATTTAATGATTTAACAATACGTTCCTGCAAGTGGGTGTGGTTTCAGTGAGGGGGCGTGGTCTATACAGGCACTGAACCCCCACAGAATACTGCTCACCTTTTAACAAATTTGAAACCTAATTTCATATACTTGGCAGTTTTTTAAACAATTGGCTGTTTGTTCTGTGAAGTGACTGACTCAAAACATATTTATTTCCGGGGAGCTACTCCATGGCTACAGTCTGGCTAATAACTGGAGTCAAAAGCTATAAGAATGGAAGCGTCATTCAAAATTATTCGACTCTACAGCTACAGCTGCTGTTGCCATAAGAGGCCTCAAACTGTTTCTACAAAGTGCAAACCGCAGCTTCAGTTTGTGGATAGCATTGACTTTTCCGACAGAAACTGGAATATTTTGTGCATTCAAACATGGACGGTGTATTTTGGTAGTAACGCTGAATGTAAACATACAAAGCAGAGGTGGAAGGTGGATTTTTAAAGGCTGATGGAGCAGGTAGCACAAACGGCTCATTATCAGATCACCAATAGAGATCATTTGCAAAACATCATTCATTAATTCATTAATCAGTCTATCTGTAATACAAAGGACCCTAACATGGCACAAATCCTGGGTTAATATGGTTTATGGTCAGCACCAAAACCCCTTAAATCCTGTGGGGAGAAGAAAAACTGATCACAGTAGTTTTTTGTTTGAGACTATTCAAAGCAAATCAAGGTTAAAAGGATTTTTTTTCCTTATAACCAGTAAGCATTTAAACAGCTATATGTTTATATTGAATCACTGCATTATTTACATTCGTGCCCGGATGCCATCAGTCTTTTTTTTCACTGCCTTTGCTGACACATTAATGTGTGTGTTGGCATATCCTGACACCAACTGCAGTGCAATGTAATGAAACCTGCTTTTCTGCATAGTGCTACTAGAGGTCAAAAAGCTCCCTTTTAGTTAATATTTCTGTTTGGTCATATAGTACAACTTGATTTGGGCCGTAGTCTCCCCTTCCAGTCTGCTAACATTGTGTTACTTATGAATGCTACTGTATGTGTGGTGTTTGTAGGTGTTGTTTCAGCTCAAGGTTGGCCTTCCCATCCTGCAAGCAATAAAAGCTCACCAGAGCCCGATTGTATGTTTGTGTCTGTTTTTAAATTGTATGATGTGTAAGGTTGAGGCTGACTTTTTGTGTTGAGTGCGGATGCTGTGTGAAAGTCTGCAGCACTAAAAGTATGTCATATCATATTTGTTTGTGTGCATGTGTGTGTAGCTACATTAGCAGATGTGTTTGGCTGGAAGTCATTTATATGATAATGATGTCATTTACCTCTGAAATGCATCTTCCTCAACACTGCCAAATAGGGCTTATCCATACTGGCACTGCTCTGTGTATGTGTGTGTGTGTGTGTGCTTTTACTTTGCTTTTGGAAGGATATTGTGGGGGGTGCAACACCTGTATCCTGTAATATATCAAGATGAATTGCATCTGCATTTCTGTATATGAAGGCAAATGTGTGTGTGTGTGTGTGTGTGTGTGTGTGTGTGTGTGGGGGGACAGCAGTTAGGTGACCTGGTGTTGATAGAAATGTGAAATTGCTATGTTTTGGGGAAATGCAGAAGTCATTTTTCCAGAGTAAGCCAAAGCCTGCAGCTGAACGGTCTCACTTCCCTTTTGGTAATGGGCCGCAGAGTGTGCACAAACTTACACAGCCTAATAGCAATGCAAGAAAAAAAAGATGACTTAAACGGATAAGGTGCAGTGTATTTATAACAATATTGTTCACAGTCAGAGATCATCATTATGTCTAGTACTGTCACGATTATGACATTTGTGCCGTCACAGTTTCATAATTAATCAAAAATATTTTACACTTCTCATAATAACACACAGGGTTTTCCCTCTGAGCCTCATACAGGTACAAGGCAAAAAGTAAAACCAGCATTTTGGATGCTGTTTATTTCTCATCTGCTCCAGCTTTTTCAAATTTTTACACAAAGATATGGTGATAATGGTCCAACATTATGTGAAATGGTATATTTTTTTGCTTTAAAAACATAGTAATTTCTTGTAGTAGGACCTCCAGACATGTGCCTACTGGTAAATCTTAAGCAAACTTTGTGAAAACCACTTAGGCCCTCTGAAAACCTAGGCACACCGGATGTCTACAGCCACACCGCCAGCTGAATGCAATCTCAACTAATTTTCAGTTTTCTTCATCACTTTCATGACTACATTTCCACAGCAGCAGCAAAACAACCCACTACACAAAACCCCACAGGTTAAAATGAACTAACTGAACTAACTTTTAGTGCTGACAGACTCTAAACAGTCTCTAGTCTGTGGGAAACACTGTAATTGTCTTATAAATAGTTGCAACTGTTAAAGTATAAGTCTGCTAATAGTTGAATAATACACACACCTTATGAAGAAGAACCATTTATTAGCATTAGTAAAATGCCATGGTGGCAGAAGTGGTAAAAAAAAATTAAACGTGTGAAAATGAAAAAAAAACAAAAACAGAAATATGACATTTCTGTTAGTTTCTTCAAATTATTTGTATACAGGTGAATGAAAATGATTCTAACAATTCTGCAAAATGATGGAGGTCGACTCAAGTAATCGTGACTAGGTGATGATTATTTAAAAACTGTGGCAGGACTATATGGCAGACACCACACACGATTGTTTGTGTATAGATAGACTTACCTACAGCAGCTGTGTGGAAATAATAAAAGTGTATGTGAGCTATGATGAACTCTCATTTTTATGACAGACAGCAGGAAATGGTCTTCAGTACAGGCCCGACCCAACAAGCCCCAGAGCAGCACTCTCCGTCATTAGAACACCAGCACTCGTCCATCCAGCCTAATAACGTGTGTGTGTGTGTGTGTGCATGCGTGCACGTGTGCGTGTATCCGTGTGTTTATTTGTCTGTGTGTTCAGGCTGGTATCCACAGGCCTGGAATAACCACACAGAGCTTGTTCGCTTTGGCGATAACTATCATTAACACTCTGATTACAGGTCTGAGCATCTTAAAATAACACTGGGGCAGTGGATCAATACTTGCATGCTGGGGTAATGATGGGTCTTCCTGTTCTGCACAGGCAGAGGCAGCATGGTGAACACACTCTCACACATCTACAAGGCATGGACAGATCCATTCTCAGTGTATACAGGCAGGACAATTAAAAATAGGAATATTATCATGTGGGAAAATAGGAGAGATGGATCCGCTGCACACCATAATTCAGTTCAAAATCATTTTTTACAGTTTAAAAGAAGTGTACTTGATGACTTTCCTCCTTAGCAGATGTCCACAATCTGTGTCACTGTGTCATTTTATGTCGTCCTACTTTTGTTTCCAAATTTCACATGATAACGTCAAAGAGCATTTAATAACGTGGATCGGAGCTACATCGACAATCCAACAGAGCCGTTTAGTCTAATGTACAGCTCTGCTGATTGGACTCTTGACTTCCCGAGTACTCTTGTCTTCCCTAACGTTGACGTGCATTTGCAACTTGAGTAGCAGCATGGCTAAAAACAGTTAGGTGGATGAAGACCTGCTTATAAAAGCAAAACAGTCATCTCTGAGTGAGGCGTTTGAGAAGTCGACAAAGTGTGACCAATACAGCAAACACAGGAGAGAGGTAATTGATTGAAGCGCTCACTTTTTATTTAAACAAAGACATGGTACAGTTTAAAGCAGTAGACAATGGGGGGGGGTTAGAATTCTGATGTGGACTGTAAATTTGAAGAATCACACGCCAAGCAGCAAATATTTTTCCAAAATTCTCACTTGGAAAAATATTTGTTGACAGATGCCTAACTCTCAGAATTTGTAAAGTTCATGCAGGGGTGTCATTTTCAAATATGATTTTCTCTATGATTTTCTATTTTTCACTGCCAGTTACATTTCTAAAGTTTTTATTATTATTATTGTTATTATTATTATTACTATTATTCAGTGTTCCGTGTGTGATATTTAGTGATATCTAGTACTGAAGTTGCAGATTGCAATCAAATAAATACCC
>JAPQRN010000001.1:25465769-25479845 GCA_037367275.1 Coranthus polyacanthus
ACACACACACACACACACACACACACACACACACACACACACACACACACACACACACACACACACACACAAACACAGACAAACACACACAAGCTAAGATCTCTGTTATTGAGTTTGGGGGGTGGAGGGAAGGAAAAAAGTGATGGTTTTCCTTGGCCAGTAGGTTTTTATGTCATGTCAGCAGGTTATAAAGTGCTGATGACACACACACACACACACACACACACACACACACATACACATACATGCTCACATCAAATATAATACAATAGTACTGCAATAAACCACACCGCAATAATGTTTATTCTGCATGCACACACCCAACTCTGTGTTTATGTACTGTAAGTCTGTAAGCCTTTGGAGTTTGCGACAGATTCACCCTAATATGAGTTGGCTAACAACATATCAGGCTAACATTGCTAACAGCCACTGGTGGAAGAAGTATTCAGATCATTTACTGAGGCAAAAGTACTAATAGCACACTGTGAAAATGCTTTTGTGACGATGCATTTTCCAGCAAATCCAAGAGGGTTTCAAAACAGTTTATTAACACTACATCATCTCCATCCACACTAGCCTTTTGGAAAAGTTTCAGAAATAATCTCTGAATGTTTCACCACTCCTGAAATGCATATGACATGACCGGAGGAGCTGATAATGCAGCTAGACATGGGAATTACTGTAAAATGCTCGAATAACAGTTTGCCTGCTGTGAATGTAGTCAGTAGTATCCTGATAAAAAGCTGAATTTAACTACACAGCAGCTGCTAGCAGAGACAACAAGGACAGACTCGCCTGTAATTCAGTCTCCATGTTGAATTAACAGCTGGTCGTCAAGGGCGACGTCTTGTCTTCTGAAAGGGGCTCGATGAATCAGGGCAGAATACATTGTGACTGATGAGACCCAATCAGGTATTGAAAGGGGGTGTCTCTAAAAGTCTCTGTTTATGTCCGTCCACATTACAACACAATCCACAAACTAAAACAGGGCCAGCAGCATTTCCAAAAGCTTCTGTTTTTGGGAGGTTGCAGTGTAAACACAGAAAAGTCATGCATTTTAAAACAAAAACGTATGAGTGTGGACTTCAGAAGGAGGAGGATTTTTCTCAACCCATAAGGGAACACTTCATCATATCTCCAAAATCAACATATTTGGAGATACATGGTTTTCATTAGACAGAAAGGGATTGAAAACTGTAATCTGAAAAGTAACTAAAGCTGTCAGACAAATAAAATGGGGTAAAAACTATAATATATACCTCTGAGATGTAGTAAAAGTATATCCCAGCATCTGTAAAAATACATTACTCAAAATATCTCAGATTTGTTCCCACACTGTTTCCAGTTTTATTTCGGGTCAAAGAAAATGAACAATTTATTATATCGGACAACACTACAAGAGCAAATTGTTATAGCATGTAGTGGGAAAAAGTATCCATGAGCAGAAACCAAAAAGGTAAAATATAAGCCATTATTGTTCACAAGATTAGAAGTGCATGTGTATTCAAATGAGGGGTGTACGAGCCCCCTGTGTACAGGAGGCAGACTGGCAGGCGCTTTCTCACACACATACACATACACCCTTCTCTGGGATGGCAGCCAAATGCTTCTTTTGTTTGTACCTTCCTCTTGTCACTTGGAGTTTTCTGTCCTTCACTCCCACAGACTCTTTGTTTTTGCGTTCTGTCCATCTATTGCTCAACGTTCAGGGATCTGGTCAGGGGGAAACTAAAAGGCTGTGCGTGTCTAAAAAGCAAGAAAAGAAAGCTTTGCAATAATGCGATGGTGTCACAGTCGAGTTCTGCGGGGATTGGACATGTCGGGCCCTTGTCAGAAGCTTAAATCCAGTGTTTTACATTCCAAACTCATTCAGGAAACACTTCCCTCAACATTTGCCTATTTTCTACTCAACTTTGTTTGTTGTATTTTTAAAACAAATGTCCAGACTAACGGCGTCTTTATGCTGTTCCCAGAAAAGCTCTCCTGGCAGGTTTCTGTGATTTGCTCAAGGACACTTCAGCAGGATGGATGCTTGCTGATGTGAGGTTGAACTAGTGTCCTTGAGGGGAAGGAAACTTTCCCTCTTTTCTTTTGCTTTTGATGCACCCAGTCTCAAGTAAGATTGTACAGTTGAATGTTGAATCTCAGCTGATAAGGTCGGTCTTCTGGTGATGTGTTCGAGTTCAGCAACTACTACTACTGGTGGGACTGGACAGTACGGCCAAAAATGTTATTATGATAAAAAATGTTCATATTAGTTGATATTGAGAATTGTCACAATACAGGCCAAATCAGTATTTCCTTAAAGTTTAAAGGCTGAATCTGAGTGAAAGAGTCAATGTAAAAAGACAAAAATGACATAAAAAACATAAAAGGCGAAACAAGACAAAAACAATAAAAGATAAAAGTACATAAAAGTTAAAAAAAAAAAAAAAAAGACGCGATGCAACGCAATGAAAACGTCAAAGACTCAAAAATGATGTAAAAGACATAACAAGATGAAGAAAGAAGAAACTACGTAAGAAGACAAAAATGACATAAAAGACGAAACAATACAAAAACTATGGAAAAGATGTAGCAAGACATAAGAAGACAAAATAAAACCAAAACACAACTGTAATCTTCACATTAAATCAAAATTTGAGTTCTTATTGAACAAAACAAAAACAACAGTTGGCTGTAGTTTGACTTTAGGGTCAACAAGAACGAGACAAGCTCTTGCCAAGCAGTGAAACATTTCAGAAATCTAGAGGTAGAACGTCATCAAAACACATGCGTCAAAATATGCAGGAGTAAAATTCAAATGTTGAAACTTTTTGTAAGTGTTTTATCTGAGAATGTGAACAAAATAAAGCCTAAAAACAAAAGAAAACCATATATCATGATGACAAAAAATTCTATCTTGATGAATCTCATTATCATGATTGTTTTATGGGCCTTAACCCTATGGATTTAAATTTAAGATGGGAACATGTCGGAGTCACACACGTGCACTCATACAAACACAGTGGCACACAAATTTGCTTATTAAAGACCTGTTTGATTTAATTGACTCATTTCACAGTCTACTGGGCCTGGCCAGGAACAAGCACACACACACACACACACACACACACACACACACACACACACACACACACACACACACACACACACACACACACTCATAAGCAAGGTGCATAGCAGCCTGCGCCAGGGAATGAAAATGAAATTTGGACAAATATGAGACATCTTTGTGTGCCTTTGTGTGTGTGTGTGCGCATGCATGTAAATGTGTGTAAAATTGTTATGGGTGCAGGATTTTTGATTTGATTTGATACAGATCCTTTGGTAATTAAAATAAAATTGAATTTAGCATATCTCACTGCCTGATTATAGGAGTCACTCAACATAATTCCCCTTTGTCCTTTGCATAACCGTTTAAATATATGTATATTCTAGGATTATAGTAAACAAAAGCATACAGTGGTCTCCTGTTTTTCCTTTTGGCTCTGCAATCAGTGGTGACAATTGCACTGGCGTATTGTTACAGGGCCCACAGGACTGTAGTTACAGTGTTTAAAGTGGTGGAAGACGTGAAAATCCTCCACTACAAACAGAGTTCTGCACTCAGAACCTTAAGCAAAAGTGTGTAAGTATTAGCAGCAAAATGTACTGACAGGTATGAAATGTGAACGTTTTACTGCTGCATTCATGTGTATTTTACATTCTGCTGCTGTACATGTTTAAGGTTGAGCTTGTTTATATACTGTTACTGTGTTGTTGGTAATCTACAGCAATGCATCATATTCTATAAGATCATCATTTTGTTTGCTTTGAGACGATGCATTTTCCAGCTAAGTCGAGAGAGTTTATTTAGCTTAAGAAGGAGGAGAATTTAAAACTTACAGGAATGGGGATGAAAAATGTAATTTTTTAAAAGTAAGTAGTGATTAAACCTAAAAAGTAAAATGTACAATACTTGCCTCTGAGATGCATAAAGAGATGAGTATAAAGTATAAAGTTGCAAAAAAAAGGAAATATTCAAGTAAAGTTACCTCAATTTTGAACTTTTGTACCTGGAGTACATTAGTGCTATGCTGTTCAGGGTTTTTCCTGCCGCAAAATGAGGCTGAGGTGGTACCACGCTGCTCATGTGGACTGTGCCTCCGAGTGGTTCAATCAAATACTTATTACAGTACAAGCAACATATTTTAGGTTTTTTTTCATTTTTAGTTAAAAAACACTTCATTAAGTAACCAAAACCAGGTAATATATAACAAAGTTACAATGATCACAGATTTACTGATTATCTTTTTATCTCCCTCCCCACATTGTAGACAGACAGCATAATTTGTCACTGTGGTAAAAGATTATTTTACCTAAACGTTTTGTCAAGAGCTGGAGGTGGCATGAACAGGAAAAGTAGGAAAAGCCCTGCTGTTGTTGTGAAAGTGGCTCTGGAGTAAGACGTGAGTGAGTATTAAACTGAACAATGAATAAATAAAATTTGTGAAGAATAAACTAACCTCAGATGAAGCTGCGGCTGCATCTGTCTGGACTAATGGTAGGAATGCGTGACCAGGACTCCATGTGATGAGTCAAATGTTTGTTCGCTGAGTGCACATGAATGGTGCGTGTAAATAACATTTTGTGTTTTGCAATGCGTTTATTGTGCATGCTCATATCATGATGATGATGATGAAAATGCATTACAGAACTACTACTACAGAAACAGTTTAATTAGATGCTGATAAAAGTCCAAATCATGCTAAAATAAGTGTATGTAGAGGTCAACCAATAGTGGATGGATTTTTAAATATAATAACGATTTAGAACAGGAGTTATCAGCTGACGTCAACTCTAAAAAAAAAACTTTACACTGTTGGAAATGAAGTCTTCAACATTATTAGAAAATGGATAACTGCTGAACTAAACATCTAAGTCAAAGTAATAAATACCTAAATAAATAACTCTGGATCACTCAACATCAAACTCAAAGCCATTAATCAATAAATCTGAAACTGAAGATCAAACTGACCATTAAAAAAGGTGATTCTTGGTGCAGCATGTTTTCACTCTTATTTTCCCTCAAAGTCAGTAATTCCATCGGCCGATTTCAGCCAATTCTGATCGTTTCTAAAATGTCCCATCAACAGTGCTTAATAAGCCCAGTCGGTTAATCGATGTCTAGTGTATATGTGTATATATATATATATAGCTGCCACCTGTTTACCTGTCTACCTGTTTGTTTGTTTGTGTGTGTGTGTGTGTGTCACATGTCCATATGGGGCCTGTTATTGTCATGATATGTCCATGGCAGTCAGTATAGAGAACAAGTGAAGATGTAGAGGGGAGGAAAAAGGAGGGTAAGAAGGTCAAGAGGATCGGATGAGATGCAGTGTGATGCAATTACTTTCTTAAAGTTACTGTGTGGGGACTGTTTGATTGGGGATTACAGCCCCTTCAGTTTTTCTAACTGTACAAATGTAATCCTTTTAGACATTGACCAGTATGTCTACTTAACACCTCCGCGTTTATCTCGTAACAGACAAAATCCACCACGTTGCGAGACCGTCTCCTCACAGACGGGCTCTTTGGTCGCTCAGACTTTTGAGTTTGATGCTTTAAAGTGAAGGAGGCAAAGAAAAAGAAAAAAAAAAAAGACAGAGAGAGAGAGGAAGGGAGCGAGAGCCAGGGTGGTGGAGAGTGAGTGAGTGAGAAGAGGAGGAGGAGGAAGAAGGAGGATGCAGCGCACAAAGCACCAGAGCAGCAGGTTGCTATAACAACAGCACCTTAGCGGGTTCCATCTCTGTCTCTCTCTTCTCTCCCTCCCCTCTCCCTCTCTGATCACCCTCTCATCGCTTGCTCCCCGCTGTCATTTGGCGCGCTATGCCTTTCCATCAAGCCACCTATCTCCTCCTCCTCCTCCTCCTCTTCCTCCTCCTCCTCACCCCCACCTCCTTACCCCTCTCTTCTCTCCTTCACCCTCTTTTTCCTTCCTCTTCATCTTCGTGCGCTCGTAGCTCCTCCACTCAAAGGAAAAAGACCATCTGCCTGACAAATAAATCCGTTCTTCCCGCATGTGTCTGTATATGTGTGTGCGTCTTACCTTTGTCTCTCTGTATCTTTGTCATTCTCTCTCTCTGTGTCTGTTGTGGGAGCAGACAGAGGAGCAGTCAGCAGGTGTTTATGTCAAAGAATACAGAGAGAGATGCGGGAGGGGAAACAAGCAGCGCTTTCTTTTTCCTTTTTCCTCTTCTCTCTGTCTTTGCTCTTTTACATCCTCTCATCCTTTTTTTTCTTTCTTTTTTGCTCTGATGCTCTTTTCCCTCTACTCTCGCTAAGCACTCTACAGCTTGATTAAACTGCAAAAATTCTTTGTCTCTTCCGTGTCTCGACATCTCAGCCGTCTTTGGTTATTTCTCCCACTACACATGGAAGCAATCATTTGTCTCGATTCCGTGCGGTTCAAAGGTATTTTTATGCCGCGACTGTTGAATGAGAAAATATTGTTGGCTCTGTTTTGCGGTGCGTGACAGGTGTATTAGTATAACTCAGGGATGTAATTGGGTTGCTAATTGCACTAAAAGAAACAAATGATTAATTAGGCACAGTTAATATAAAGTATTGTGTTCTGGCTCACATTTTTGTCATTCATCCTGTGACGTTCCCTCAGGCCGCAATGTGCTGACTCATACAGCACAGAGCACATATAACCACGGTCCGACTGCTTTTCTGTCTCAAACTTTCTGTTTCTTTGCTTCTGTCGATACATTCTGAATTTTTTATCAAGAAGGTTAAACTGGTAATGATTTTTTTTATAGGTGGGTGTGTATGCAAAGCTGTGTGTGTGTGTGATTGTGGGTGGGTGCTACAGTTCACACCACCTGGATAATTATGGGAATTTTTATAGGTGGGCTTTGAAAGGCAAGTCTGTTATTATCAACATGAGTCACTGGCATTTAGGGAAAGCCTGTAACACACACACACAAACCCGCGTGCACAGTACTGTAGACCTGAATTATTTAAACCCATTGATTGCAGGACCACACACGCTAACACACACACACAGAGTTGATGAAGTCGTGTCGTGACAGTGGAGACGTGTGTTTTCCTGTGTTTTTCGCAGTTGTTCCTCTAATGGTTACACCAGCATAGGAGTTCAAGCCACACTCGGGCAAACACACACAAACAGACTGTAGTTTTGGATGTCAATACTAATAATCTTTATCGTGCCATAAAGATAATTAGGCTGACTGTCAGTCAGAGTGGAGAAAAGAAGCGAAAGCCAACCTGACAGCCCCACCCCACACACTCACAAACATATACTCACACATTTACACAGCAGCAAACCAAGAAAGCCAAGAAAGGATGATTTGTGTGTTGTCTGATGTGGTGTGTACATGTGTTAGTTGATGTGTGGTGTGTGTGTGTGTGTGTGTGTGTGTGTGCCAGCTTCAGTGGGTCCACCTCAGGGTCAGAATACAATCTGAATATATTTTGTCTGTTGTTCCATCTGAATAACAAAGAGCCAAGCGTGCATTTGCACACACGCATGTATCAGCAGCGCTCGCGTGTGTCTTTGTGTGTCTGACTCCTTTACATGTGACAGCTGAGAGCGTAGATTTTACAAAATATTTTAGGGCTTCAGAACTTCTTTGTTTTTTTCCTCCAACAAAAAGCTGTTTGAAATGCAGATGTGCAGGGTACTGTATATTTAACATACAGGTTTATATGTGAGCCTATATGTACAGTATTTACGTTTGGGGTGGTGCCTGTTTGTGTTTGGGTGTGTGTTAACTGAGATGAATGAGGCTGGAGGGAGGGTTTGGTTTAAGAGAGATTTAAATATTCCCAGTGAAATGCATTTTCTTATTTTATTTTCTCTTTAATTTTATAATTTTCATTCCATTTTCTTTCACCCCTATTGTTGATCTTTGTAAGAGCATCAATCAAATCTGTAATTTTAGGTTTCTCAGTAATCATAGCTTTTTTGCAAAATGGTTTCCTTTGGTATCATATCATTCAGACATGCAGCTACATTTGAAAATATTTAAGGATATTTTCCTCTACAAACAACGGTCTGAATCCCACAGAAGCATTACAAATATATTCAACGTAAAGATCCATTCTTTACACTACGATACGATGAGGTTAAATGTGAGCTATTGCCTCCAATGTTAACACAAAGACTTTTTTATAAATCTTCAACTCTAGCTTGGATTTGGGTTAGAGCACAAAATTTGTGCCCTGGGAACCTTTCATAAATGAGGTCCCTGCTTCCCATCCGTCATTTTAATAGCATCTACTATTTCTCTGCCAACTTCATTAAGGGTTGAAATTAACATGAGTTAGAAGAAAAATTGAGATTGAGAGTATATAAAGTGGCACAGAAACCGAACTTTTCATGCCCTCCCCCCCATATTTTCATTCCAAGTTGTTGTTGTATGTAGCTGCCGATTTTTGTCTTACTTATTTGAAGTTACCAGCTTCCTCTGTTCACCTGAAAAAACATCTTATGCAAGGTTTGTTCTGTTGTGTGAACTTGATATATATATTCTATCTGACACTCAAACATTCATCCATTTGTTAATAATTGCAGCAGTATTTTGCAACTGAATTTGAAATAATGGGTTTGAAATGAAACAAAATTTAGTCCAAACTGGCTGCCATGAGATATCTCAAGGAGCAAGGACAGCAGTTTGAAAGAGAAGCCAATGTGTTGGTACCTTAAAGTGTAATACCACTGACAGTCACTAGAAGCTGCTCCAAAAAGCCCTGGCTTTATTTTTTTCAGTAATATTGTCACTATTTTTTTCCAGGAGTCATTCTGGTCTCATTTGTTTTATTTGTTTGTTTTATTATTCATTTAATAAATGTTCTGGTCCATCTTTAAATTAACAGAAGGCTTTAATGTCTGTTATGTCGGGCTTTAATTAACAGGTGTGATTGAAGGCTCATTCGTGTCGGATTTTTGGAGCTTCTGTTTATTGAAAACAAGTCTGTAGTTGTGGTTAATAAGTTACACTAACAAATGGTTTTGTTACACAAATGTTTGATGAAGTTTACCGTTTTAGCATTAGCTTATCCATCACCCCTTGCACTTCTGCAACTCTGCCCTTTTGATCATATATGGTCACTTCTGGCTCCAAAGAGTCAACATGGCAACAGCCTAGCTTCAAAACAATAGTTCAAAAACCAATGGAAGACGTCACTGTAGCTCCATCCACATAACTCTCACCTAGGCCTAAGTGATAAAGCAATAGCAGTGTGTACCGGCAAAGGATACTTCATCAATATCAATAAGAAGATTGTTCAATAGAAACACATACGCTCTACTATATTTACTTGTGAGCCTTAATAAATAAAGTGGGTAAATTCAAAATAAAATGCTTAAATTCAACCATTTTTCTCCTGGTCTTTATTAATAATAGATTATTAAAATTGCTATGATATCAACTGAAATTAAATCTTTCAGCTACCTCGCTCACCTCTACTCTCACATTAGTTGTGGGATGAGTGGGCATGACTCTGCTCCTTTACTTTGTCTCACATATCCATGTCTCAGTTTCTGTTTGCTGGCCCCCCACCTCCATGCCTTCTTTTCTCTCCCACCCAGGTCTATGATAGTGATTACGTTTAAGTGCCAGGCAGAGTTTGTTAGCACCCTGTCGTTATGTCGTCTAAGCCGTAGCAGAGGCAGTGCAGTTTATTGGACTGTACAGTGGCTGCCCACAGTAAGTCTAAGAATGGGCCCGCTCATCTGCCCATTGGCTGATGCTAATGATGGTGAGAACACTGCAGATGGAACAAGCCGTTCTTTAGATCTTTCTTCACACCGCAAAAAACCCAAGTGAAGTAGTTAGTGAGAGTGCCTGCTGAGATTGCTCATGAAGATGGCTGCTTGTCTTCCAATTGCGTTGTCCCCTTCATTCAACCTATGTTCTTTTGCACATGTATGCGAACAGGATATGCTACATCTGAGAACTTAATGGTGTGATCAATATATCAACTACATCAGATCTAGACAGGAAGGACAATTGTGATGATATTCTACTTTTTAACCCTAGCTTTTGCATTGTTGTGACGTTCTTGACATGTGTACAAAGGAAGCAGTCTTCACCTACTCATTTGGTATCTCATATCATCATTAGCAGTCTTCAGACCACAGAAAGGTGATACTGGTGCCCCCTAAGTCCTAATCCATTTCCTTTCTCTTTCTGTTAACAGCTGCAGGAGACTGTGAAGAGGAAACTGGACAGTGCACGATCGCCCCTCAATGGGGACCAAAATGGCATCTGTGATGGAGGCAGCTACTCCCCAACCACCAAACGGGTACGGAAGGAGGGCTCTGCTGGTTTGGACTCAATAACAGGTCTGCCAAATAACAACAATAACAATGTTCCACCCATCTCGCCACTGCACCACCAAATGGATATTAAACCCTTACTTGGCGGGCCCAACACTTCCACGGGAAACAACACTACAAACAGTAATGGTAATCATGTAGGCCGAGCATCAGATGAACTGGGGAAGAACGGTGGCAGCCATCTCCCAGACATGAAACTAAATGGCTCACTAGATCTGGAGGACAGTTTTGGCCTCCTCAAAGACCTGAAACAGGAGCCACTGGATGACGGAGGTGGGATGGAGTCCTCAGATCCCCAATCTCTGTCCAATCAGAACAAGCTGTTCTCCGACATCAACCTCAACGATCAGGAGTGGCAGGAGCTGATTGACGAACTGGCCAACACTGTGCCAGAGGACGATATGCACGACCTCTTCAATGAGGACTTTGAAGACAAGAAAGAGGCGGAGTTTGGCAGGCCGGCAAACAATCAGACTCCGGGCCCACAGGAAGCAGCGGTGAATCCAACGGCACCTGGAGGTGGGGCGACGCCAGCAGCAGCAGCAGCCTTGCCTCCTCCACCTCAGCCTCCTCAGGGAGGCCCACAGGTTCCCATGGGCTCACCACAGGTCAGTACCATAAAGGTCAGATGCCTTATGGCAGGGCTATAAAAAATGTGTAGTATCTGTCTTTTTTGTCTAAGGATATAATTAAAGTACATTTGGAAATCACTCTCTGTACAAATTTAAAGGTCCAGTGTGTAAAAGGAATTGCAGCAATGGAATATAATATTCATAATTATATTTTCATTAGTGTATAATCATATCAAAATGAGAATCGTGTTTTCATTAACTTAGAATGAGTTGTTTATATCTGCAGAGGAAGCGCCTTTCATGAGTCCACCATGTTGCACCAACATGTGTCCACAGTAGCTCAGAACACACTTCCTCTTCTTTTTTCCATTTTATAGCGGGTGGCATCCAGTGTTAAGGTGCGTTACTGTCACCTAATATGTTTGAGAGTTTGGACCACAGTTAATATTCCCTTAAATCTTTATATTTCAATGGCTGGTTGGAAGCCATAGCAATTACTCAAATTTCTTTGTCCTTGGACTCTAAAAATTGATATTTAACAGCAGTAACATTTTGCTGGACAACTACACTGATTGAAGGTCTCAGTAAACCTAGAAAATGACATAAGTAGACAATGACATTGAAAGGATTCTGCTTTTTGATGCAATCTTCTCTGTAGTTATTTGAACTGGTTCTAAGCTGGTTCTTCATTTCCATTCCTTGTGATAGATTTATGTCCTTTGGTTTGCTGTTAAGTATAAAACATGAGTAAAAACTACCAAACTACCATTTCTCCCTCAGTTTCCACTATATATACACATACATATGTAGACACAAGAATCATTTTGATCTTTGGTGATCTGATTCATAGAAATACAGCTATGGAAGAGTGGTACTATTTAACGTAGACATTTAGAGCCTTTATTTGCAGAAACTGGTTTCAAACCTTGAATAATGCCAAGACAACAAGTTCATATTCATTTTTCAATGCACAATATTAATGTTTTAACAAGGGAAGAGTTCAGAAATCAATATTTGGTGGATATATTCAATCACATGCTCCTCTTTGTTCTATGGCTTGTGACTATCCTCTTGATGACCTTTTCCCAGAGCTCTTACTCTGAACACTTTTTCAACAATTAATTATGCAGGCGTTTCATGAGACTTTTCGCATTTTGACTCTTCTCCTCAGGTCCGACCATCATCATCAGGCCCCCAGTTTGCCACCACTGCCAATGGAACGCCTCCTCAGCAACCTTTGCAACAGTCTCCAGCTGTTGCGATGGCTTCAGGTTCCCCATTACACAACTGTGTGGCTCGCTCCCCTCAAACGCCTACTCAAGCTCAGACACAAGCAGTGTCTCGGCCTGGGAATGGATACATGATGAATCCAGGCCCGGGTGTCAGTCAGGCGGGAACAGGACCTGGAGCAGCGGGGGTTGCTCCTGGAGGTCAGCCTGTCGGACCAGTGACACCTGAACTTTCTCCAGCAGAGCAGCTAAAAGCAATGGCCGCTCAGCAACGTGCTAAATTGTTGCAGCAGAAGCAACAGCAGCAGCAAGCAGCTAACTGGTCCCCTGCCGGCGCTCCAACCAGTCCTTATAACTCTGGTCCCTTTAACCAGGACAAACCCAACAGCCCCATGATGTACCCACCGCAAGCCTTTAACACACCACAGGGCCCCATGGTGGCTGGAATGGCCCCCAACAATGGGCCCAAAGCCCCCATGAACAACTACCTCCCTCACAACCACATGGGCATGATGGGACAGCAACAGCCAAACAGCATAAGCCAGAATGCCCTCTCCAAACAACAGCAGCAACAGCAGCAGCAAACAGCAGCCATGTTGTCCTATAACAACACCAAACCACTGAGTCACTTCAGTGGCAGCGGTGTTGACCACATAGGCCAGAGGATGACTCCACCTATGGGAGGAAACAGCCAGGTCAAGAACCCCATGATGCCTCCCTACATGGGTGGTGGAGGAGGCGGGGGCCAGGGGGCCGGACCGGGACAAACACAAGGGCCAATCCCTGGACAGACAGCCCACCTGAGTGAGGAGCAGAAGAGGATGTTGCTGATGAAGCAGAAGGTGTTGAACCAGAACATGCCATACAGCGGCATGCAGCCTCACGGACAGGTAAGGAAACAGTTAATCTTCTCTTTTGCCATTTTTGATTGTGGCACACTTATTGAACTACACTGGTACCTTTCAAGTTACTCTTCCTTTTGCATTGGTCCAAAAGGGAAGTTTGTCTGCAGCCCTTCTATATTCTTCAGATAAAAACCTAATGTCACTGGGGGATGAGTACCATGTTCAAGGGTGGTGGTGTTGTAGATGCTAGTTTGACTCACAGGAAGTAGTCTGTTGAAATAAGCCTGAAATTGGTCCATGTTCATGGCATTCTCCTCCCCTTCCACAATGTAGGTGTTATTGTTTTCAAAGTCCCCCTCGCTATGTGAATCAACAACAGTCAGTGAGTTAGCAACTACACACTGACAATGGCAAGTTTTGATGATTTGGATTGTGCAATAAGGCAGACCTGTTTGGTTCTTTGTGGTGTTTTCTCTTGTGGGGATTGAGCCATTGTAATGTAATGGGCTGGCCTCCCCAAGCAAAATGTTCTACCAAATCAAGTGCAAAGGCACAGTTGCTGCATCCTGGGCTTACCCAGACAATTGTGAATGGTTTAAAGAAATACAAACCAGTTTTTTCTCCCATTAAAGAGAAATAATGGGTTTCTGTAGCACTGGCACAGCACTAATACGAGTGTGGAGATGACAATAAGGAGGGGCAAGAAACTGTTTTCTAACACTAGTATAGTCTTTGCTTGTCAGTCCTTGAGGAACTGTATTAATGTGCTTGTGGTGCAATGGAGCTTTTCCATGGACTGTTCAGCTAACTTGAACTCCATTTTTTAATGCACAAAATGCCCATTTGTAGCAGCTCACAGACAAAAATAGGAGCAAGTTATTTAGACATTTGAGAGATTTCCAAACATGGATTGCTGTTTTATAAAATCTTCCAGAGGTGCAGCCAGGGAAGGTAAAATGGCGGTAGTTGCCCCAGCAACAAGCCCTGGCTGGGAATAGGCATAGGAAAATGGCCTGTCGAGAGTGTATTGATGCCTCTGCAACACTAGCAGCACTGATACCCCCCCTCACCCTGCCTCC
>JAPQRN010000001.1:25511846-25528241 GCA_037367275.1 Coranthus polyacanthus
CTCTCTCTCTCTCTCTCTCTCTCTCTCTCTCTCTCTCTCTCTCTCTCTCTCTCTCTCTCTCTCTCTCTCTCTGTCTTCCTTCGGCAGCAGGAGGAAGCTGTATTATTATTCTCTGGAATGTCGCATCGGGCTAAATTTAGAGCCTTAGTTTCCGTTCTTCCTTCTCCTCCCCTCCCACTCCTCCTTTTCTCCCTCTTTGCAGATGAGACTGAAATAGCCGGCGTTGTGTCTTGAGACACACCTGGGAATTTGAGCCCTAAACTCTCCCATGGTTACCTCCCTGTACCTCTCTCCAGCCTGCTAACGTCCCTGTCAGAGGACTGCATACACATAGTGACCTTGCAGTGCTGTCCTATTCATGTGTGTCACATGACCACAACTAACTTCTTAACTGCTGTGGGTTTGTTTTGCAAAATTACATTACAAGCCTGGTTTAAGAGAAGTGTGATATGATACACTTTCAACATCAAATGCATCAAATTAAATTTCGAACACCTTTGTAACTCCTCCTAAATTTATGAGCTGTTCTTTTTAGGTCTGTTTATGAGTCTGCTTACCAATTAAGAGTAACAAATAAGAGTACTAAATACATAAATGAATAAACAATCTGCATAGTCAAAATCCAATCTGGAACTGAACATCAAACTAACCGTCAAAAATCTAGGCCATTCTAGATTCCATTCAGTTTCAACTATTACTATTTGCAGAATTTGGTTCCAATAGTGGCCAATGGCTAATATCAACTGGAATTGCTGACTTTGAGGGAGAAAAGCTCAAAAAATAAGATTTGCACTGTGGATCACCTAGATCTGTGGCAGCTAGTTTGCTAGATGTTCACTTCCAGACTTCTTTATTTATTGATTTATTCATTTAGGTATTTAAGTAAGTTCAACAGTTACCTAGTAAGTAGTAGTAGTAGTTTCTAATAAAGTGAGAAAGAGTACATTTGCAACAATATTGAATTTTTTGGGGGGGGAAATTGATATTGGACGATTAATTAGCTATCGGCTTTTTCCTCTTAGAAAATTAGTTAGAATCATTATTATGTCTGCCTTTAAAAACCCACTATTGGTCAGCCTCCAGTTAGCATAGAAATGGAGTTCACTGACACACAGCTAACAGCTCCAGCACAACACAGAGTCCATAAGCACGCACAAATGTTACATATTAGGTCTTTAACACGCTGAGTTTCAGTGCACTTTTTTCACAGAGGTTCAACTCTGCTTCTTCAGATTTGCGTTCAGGCGTTTCTGCCGATGTATTAACAGAGAAACGATCGGAAACGAAAAAAGGAAGCTGACACAGAGGGAGCCATCTCGTCATATTTCTATTGGTCAGATGAAACATCAGTCAAAACCTGACCTGCGATCATAAACGTCTTAACATCAGAACGGGGTTTGTGTTTGTTTCCTTCACCACTATGCACATTAGGTCCATGTACAACTCGTGGAAACATTTCGTTCTTTTGTGAATACAAGGCTCTTGTGGGGGGTTTTTTTGTCCATGTCGTCTGTGTGTGTACGTGCCTGCACATGTGAAACAATTTGTCAATACGGCCCCTCTCTTGTAGCCATTACCACTGATTCATGCCTCACTCCTAATGGTCAAATCATTAACATTATTTAGACCACAGGCTGTTTGTGGACGCGAGCGTGTGTGTTCCTCTCTGTCCATGTTTGCCCATAGAAGAATGTTTGTGTGCTCTACTTACTGTATGTGTGTTCACATTAAAGCTCTGCACTGCCTGTGCGTGTATGTGTGTGTTTCTGACTGTCCTCGGGCCGCTCTCAGTATTGATCTCCATATGGTCAATGAGCAAGGCTAACGATGCTACAATATGCCGCTCTCGCCCACCGTCAATCAATCTCAGCAGCAGCCACAGCACAAATGGCCCTCTCTGGTCTGTGCGAGGACCTGACGCATTAGCCCACCTCTGCCGCCATTAGCAAGGGCTAATGAACACCTTCAGGTTTGAAAGACATTGTAGAAAAGATTAGCACACAGGTAAGTATATTTCACAGCTGTGGCTATGAATTATCCTGTGATATCTTTCTGCATAGAGCAGAGAAAGTGTGCAAATACCCTCTAACAAGCTCATATATAAACATCCACAAACTCACATATGCACAGTGTGCACGCTGACACAACACGCTTGTGTTGCTAACCACCCCATCATTGGTTTTCTAAGGTGGAAGGGTTGTGTTGCCATTGATTTCTCTGCAGCAGAAACTGGAGGCATAACATTAGTCTCCCAGGACAAACACGCACACAGAGAAATGTGGAACTTATCAATACATTGGGTCAATAATCTGCGATATCTCATCTGTTTAGAGAAGCATTTGTTTGTGCCATAAGGATGCAAGGAAGGATAGAAAGTCAGAATCAGAGAGAGAGAGAGAGGAGAAATGAGATGCAGGGATATCCCTCCTTCTTTTCCTTCCACACCGTCGTCTTCTTCTTCTTATTCTTCATCTTCTATCCTTCTGTCTCCTGAGGCGCCTGCAGTGAGAAGCAGAAAAGCAGAAACAGTGAGTGAAATCAAGAGAAAGGGAGACGTTACAGATGCATTGGTAGCACTAACTTCACCGTTGGTCCCTGTAGATTTCCCTATCACTCACTAACACCAGTACGGCACAGTTAAACACTTACACGCTCAGTGAGTCATTCGCTTCACTCCTTTACTCCCCCCACACCCTTCTCTCTCTCTCTCTCTCCCTCTCTCTCTCTCTCTCACTCTCTTTTTTTCCTCTAACTGTTTGAGGTCTAAATCCCTCCATACTCAGCGACTTAACCCCTCTCTTTCATTTCGCCCCCTTCACTCGTGCTTGAATCTACCAGTAACCATTAGCTGCAGCGTGTGTGAATGTGTGTGCATGTGTGTATGTGATCAGTAAACGAATGCTTTGTCGAGTGCCACGTTCCTGGCACGTGGCGTACCTCACCACTGGAGAAGAACGCAGGAACTGCAAATGAGCTCTCAGCAAAAGCAGAAACACACACACACTTCCTCTTTAACATTGGCCTTTCTCTTATATACACACAAACTTAAAGCAGCATGTATGTTTTCTATCTGTCAGCAGACTGATTAGGAACTTCAGTCACGGAAAAATATAGTGTACATACATGCTTGGGTTGAATACTGTCAGTTAAAGGTCTGATATTTATTTGACTCGTTCCAGAATCAACTGACTCTTACTTTTAGTAGACACGTGCTTCACCAAAGACAGCTTCTTAGGCTTCTCATGTTGCTTTATACTTCATTAACAAACAAATGAGTTTATCTCAGTCATTTTTTCTCATAGTCAAATCGTTTTCGGATGTAAAAGTGAAACATCCATACTTCCATCCATTTTCTGTAACTGCTTAATCCTCTGGAGGGTCGCGGGTCACATGTAAAAGTGAAACATGTGAAAGTGAAACAACAAGCATAAAAACCTGAAGTTAGCTAACTTTAGCTAGGCAAAGCTAAATATTCAGTTAGAAAATTCACAACAATCACCGACCAGGAAATGAGAGGCCTGCTAGTGTCTGTTTGTGTCACAATAGTCATGAAACCATTGACTCGGAAGTTAGAACAAATTTTCAATAGTGAATCAGCCACTATTTTCATTGTAACCTGCACACATGAAGTGACACAATGGTATGCTTAACAGATGACGTGTCAGTTCAGTGCCCTTTTTGTAAACATATGTTAAGTTTAGAGGTACACACCTAAAACATTAAAAAAAAATCTTGGCAGAAGTTCACTCTTTCATCCCTCAAGGTGCATTTCAGCACAAACATCCAGCTTAATATTCAGTTGCTCACTCACACAAGTTGAAGATTATTAGCCTCAGAAAAGGGAAAACAAACTCTGCAACTTAAATCTTTTACATTTTGTGGTTGGTTTAGTTTTGGGTGAAATCAGGAACTAGAATGATGGGATTTCTTCTGCTGCAACAACAAAATACTGGTGGTCAGTAGAAGAAGAATGGGGTGCAACGAGATAGGTTCAAACCAAAGATTTGTGACAAGCACTTCTCTCCAACCTGCCTTTTCACACCAGTTCAACGAGATGGTGTATTGTTTCCAAAGTAACTTTCTACCTGCCGGCTTTTTAGGTGTTTTTGTAGCTGGATATAAGTTGCAGCGTCTTCAAACATGAATGAGGACAGCAATATTAGTTAGTATTAGTTCCTCTGTCTACTCCTGGAGCAGTTCTGTCGTTTAGAGGAGTTGGTGTCACCTCTAATAACCAGAAAAAAACACAAAACTATCGAGACAGGATTTCACCAGGAGAACAGCTGATGATAAAGCTGCACTTTGTGATAACAGGTGCGATACGTACACTACAAAACGTACACTATATGTTGTTAAAACCGGACACTGGTGACTTGATAAGCTGAGTCTCAGATGGTGGTATTGTGCTGAGCTGAGACGGACCAGTTCACGACGCTGTAACCTTTACCCACAATGTTCAAAAATGGTTTAATCATGTCACGAATCTTTGGTCTGAACTGAGCTTAAAAGAGAGTCAGTTTCGCTCAGCTGTTTTTCTACAGGTGAATGGAGACAATTATCTCGGTCATGCAAAATAATCACAGTAAGCTCAAAGAATTGCAATGAGGCGATTATGTAATCATTGTGACAGGCCTATTTGTGGTTTGTAGAAATGTACAGTGGCAACATTTTCCTCTGTGCTGGAAATCCCATGAAAACAGCTTCACAATCCAGCAACAAAGAAGGGAGACAAGACAGGTTGGGATGCCAATTTCTGAGTTTAATTGCAAAAAATAAACATAAGGACAAACAATGATAAGGCGCATGGAGGCCACCTACACAGGTGCCTCCATATCAACCTAACGACCCTCCTGCCAGCAGAGAAAACCCAGCGGAGAGACCGGGAAGAGGAGGGGCCGCGACAACACTGACACGTTCACAGGACACAGTAATAATCCTAAAATGATGGGAAAGCCTTTTTCTGCCACATAGATACGCCCACAGCTTCTGTCTTCTATAAGTAGCAGTTATTAGGATGACTTCCCCTCATTGACATGCCAGTGTGTGCATTATCTGCTCTTCTAAGAGCCTAAATGAGGCTTTTTAAATGTTAGTTTATGGAAAAGCTGCTCAATGCATGGGTAAACAGACGTTACAAGTTTGTCCCTGGGGTTGGATCTTCTGTCTTTTTGTTTTTTTTCTTTCTCTCTGTCACTTGACAGAGATAACTTCAGACTCACATCACTGCCACCTCCTCCTCCTCTTCTTCCTCCATCAGTCTCCGTTCATCTCTTTCCCTGCCTCCTTCCTCCCTCTCTCTCTCTTTCTTCGCCTTCCCTCCATCTTTTCCCTTTCTCCTCCGGTCCCTCCCACCCGGGCCATCAGGGTAGTGTGAATCCTTTGGTAAACGTCTGGTGCCTTGCAGAGCTTGTCAGTAAAGCCAGAGCTAATTAGCGGAATCACAGAATAATTAGTTTTTCTTCTTGTCGTTTAATTCCCACCACCCCCATCACCCGACTCCTCTTCCTCTTGCTTCTTTTTCTTCCTCTTCTTCTCCTCCTCGTCTTTAGTTTTTCTGCCGTCGACACCGAGCTACAGGAAGTTTCTGCGCTCCTATACCTTCTCTCGCTCTTTTGCTATCTCGCTCTCTCCACGTCTGTTTGGCTTTGTATCCATCACACTCATCTGTCTCTTTGAATCTCTTTCTCTTTTCCACATCGCACAGTGCCTGTTTCTCTTCTACATCTGTCTGCTCTCTCCCTGTGGAGTGTTTTCCCGCCCACACCTTTTTCTCTATTGAGGTTTCTCTTGCCGTTGTTGACTTAAACACATGGTCGAGCTTGTTTTCTCACTCCATGCCTTCCTCCCACTCTGCTTCCATCTTCCCCTCCCCTGTTTTCGCTCTCTCCTCTTTCTCCGGCTCACTCGTGTTTGTCCCTATAGCCAGTGTTTGTTTACACATCTATTTCTCCCTCTAGGTTGGCCGACAGTCCACTCCTTCAAAAACAATTTCCCCCTATACATCCCCCACCCTTACCCCCACCTCCCTCCTCTTCCTCCCTCCTCTTGCCATTTCTCTTCATCTCCTCGGGGTGACTGTTTGCGCCCTTCCTTTATCAACAGCTTTCCTTCCATCCCTCCCTGTGTCATTCCTCCACCCACCCTTCACTCCACTCTGTCTCCCTTCCTCTTAACCACTCCTCGATTGCTCTTGTTTTGTACAAATGATAAGGCAGCGGGAGGAAGGGTCTCTGGTCACAGCAGAGGTAATTGGCTCTTTATGGCTCAGTTTTTTGTATGAGGAGCCCTTGCGGTTTAGTCTGTCTTAGCAGCCTTCGCTACAAGATCCCCATGTTGACGTGTCACCTCCTTCACCACAGTGCAGGTCTGCAATTATCCTCACAGGTCGGCTTTTAAAATGAGCAAAATGTAAACATCATATGCACACCACTGTGAGCATTATGTGCCAGAGTACATATAAATTAGCAATAAGACAACTGACTGTGTGTAAGGTGAAAGCTGATAGAGAATTATTACCTCAACCCTTGTTTTGGTTTTACTCTTTTGATTCTCAGTGCAATTTTTAGCCGTTTCTGACTATCTTCAGCTACATGGGACTTGTTATACCCGCTGTACACCACAGGAGACAGGATTATGGATAGGGTTTACGATTCAATATTAGAGCTGGGTATCGTTCAAAAATGTTTAATACCACTTCCTAAACGATACTTTTTCAATGCCAATTTTCCATTTAAGCAAAAATACAATTACAATACACATTCCAGGGCTTTTTATTTTCTTTCTCTGTGTCACTTGACAGAGATAACTTCAGACTCACATCACTGCCACCTCCTCCTCTTCTTCCTCTTCTTCCAGTCTCCGTTCATCTCTTTCCCTGCCTCCTTCCTCCCTCTCTCCCTGGCAAAAATACAATTACAATACACATTGCAGGGCTAACCTTAATAAATAAAACTTAAGAAATAAACCTATCTACCACAACTTGACGTTGACCGTTAATGTAATATCATTAATAAAAACGTATCATAACAAGTGCTGCATTTACTGACACTGATGAGATGAGATGTACTACTTAAGCTGGTGTATGTTTTCGTGTCAAGGGTTACAGTGAAGCCTGCGGCATAGATTTATGGGTTACGGCGTAGGCTATGGCCTAGGTGACGAGTGTAAGCTCCGAAATGTAGCTACACGTGCTGCTGAAATAGAATAAACTGTTTTCTCCTTTTAAGTCACATGTAACCTGTTACCGTGATCGCCACGCTTATGAATGAAGAAACGTAAACGAAGCAACCGTAGAGGCATTATTTTAAGGGGATCCAGAGAAATAAGGTTATCAGATGTAACCCCAGTTCTATGAGTATGTGTTTATCTTATCCGCTCACAATGTGAACAGTAGCTGCAGTGAAGATACCTTGCAAAATATGGCCTGAAGATGCTATAGCCTAGTATACAACAGTGTGAGCTAAGGAAATCAAAAGCTATGCTGCAGGCATCTGTAGGAGCAACATGTTTTGATATTTGTCATTTCTAAACACTTCAGTCGGTGCCATAAACATATTTAAGTTTGTTACTCAGCCCTCTTCACTATACTGCGATACTTTAAGGCAGACAACACATTGTGATTTTTCATAATACCATGATACTGTATTTTCTTACACCCCTAGACAGAGTAAGTTAGTGACAAACTGCAGAACACGGTGGAGCGTTTAAAGAGCCAGATATTTCACTCAGTAGCTGCTGGTGATCAAAGCAGATCTAAAAGGACAATAAATATTAGACTAACATTTGTCATGTGGCCAGAAACACAACTTCAAATGAAAGCTCATGTTGTGCTGTGTCTGTTGGATATGTTAATAGGCAGTTGTCTGCTAATTATCTAAGCTAATTATTCTCTGGTCTCTTTTGAAGATGGATTTATGCAGGGTGCGTTCAGGTAGTTTTTTTTTTTTTTTTCCATAGGTCTGTTTTCGACTGAAGGGTCTGAACGTTTTCCGAGAACAAATTGTTGGTTGGCCTCTGAGGTTTGCAGGTTGGGTTTGAGTCCAACCTAGAACATTTGTTACATGTCACTCCCCATCTCTCACTGTGGGTTTTGTCTTTTCTCTAGTGTCCCTATCAAAATAACAACAACACAAAAACAAACACATGCAGGTCTTTGAAAGTCTTGTTAAGTCTAAAAACCAATCAACTGACTTTCAGACTTTAAAATGTCTTAAATACACTGGTCGCACCGCATGACCTTTTGACACTTTACATAACAGACAAACTGCAAATAACTAATGGCTGGAGAAAGTTTGGAGTACATATATGGGAATATCTATGGCATTTTAACTGAAAAAGAAAATGTAGGCGTTGTGTCAAATCAAAAAGAAATGTTGGTGTATCGATAAAGGGTAAATGCAAATAAGAGCAATGGAAACGGATTTAGCGAATAGTTACGTGTGCCTGCATGTGCACATTCATTTAATTAATACAAGAAACAAACATATTAGATGTAAACAGCAACAAAACACCATCATGTGCACGAAGAGCTGTTGGTACCACCTAAACCAAATGAATGTAGAATCAATGTGGAGAGCATCAAAACTTACTAAATGACTTTTCCCAGCTCTAATGGTCGTAGATGGTTCCCAGTGGACTTCTATAGCAGGTTTTATCTTAAAGCTTCAAGCTTGGTTATTGGTTTTGGGTTATTATTTGCCCTAGCTTTTCCCATTTTTTGTACACAGATATGATAATAATAATGGTCTAAAATGATGTGAAATTCAATATTTTTATGAAAAACGGACAATTTTCTTGCTGGAGGAAGAGTTCAAAACAATGTTATGTGATCCACACCAGAGGTTCGGTTGAGGGGACAAAACTAAACCTAGTTTCAGGTTTTTGACGTAGGCTACCTCTTATGTCTGTCAGCTCCTCAGTCAGCAGCTCAGGTACTATGTTGAATGGACAAGTTTTGAAACCATGACGGTGATGATGATGATGAACCAACACATAATATTCACATAACAGTAGTGGATAGAAGAGCCTGTTCTCCCTCTCGTGTCGTCACATTGTGCTGCTTGTCCTTTGCATCCGTTTTCAACACCCAGGTTACACCTATAGTGTCAATTTTCAACATGCAGGGGACCTGATAGAAGTCAATGTAAGTCCTTAGAGGTCAGAAATTGACGACACGGGCCAGGTGACATTAAGTACATAAAAACCTTAGGTTGGGGTGGTTATGGCGGAACAACAAAGTTTGTGGACTTGGACACAAGAAACCAGGGTTCATATCCCATTCCATGCTGTTTTTATGTTTTGTCTTTCTTATTTTAGCCCTTTTTCTAACCATAACCAAGTAGTTTTTTGCCTACACCTAACCAAACCGTATCCATGGTATTATGTATCCGTCTTTCGGTCAAACCTGCGTTTTGAAAAATGGCACCTACCCGCGTGTCAAACAGTGGGGCTCTAGGTGTACCCTGTACCCTCGCTCTGTGAGAATGTGTAGAATGGAAATGCGCATAAATTTGCATTTTGCTTTGCAGATGTTCTAAAAAATTCTATCAAAATTTGTGCTACATTTGGATGGAAACCTGCCTTAGAAACCAACAGCGTTGTGTCTCTGCTTTGAATAGACTCGTCACAGCAGACAGGTGTGACCTGACAAGCCGATCAATAGTCTTCAATACCAGACATTAGAGCACATCTTGTGCTGCAGCAGTAAATGTACTCATTCTGTTTCAGGATACCCCACCACTGCACAGATCTATCACAAGAAGACACATTACGGCTTTAAAAACATTATTAAAACAATCTATAATCTCCTGACGTCTTTAAACAGAAGCGCGTTCATTTGCATACACACAGTCACATAGCCCCCTTTGTTCTGTCTAGCACAGTACACCTCTGTGTGTGTCTTTCTCTCTCTCTCTCTGTCCATCTGTTCTGCTGAGTCGTGCGATCAGAAAAGGGTCTATACATCACCTCTCCACCTCCCTTGGGACAACGCAGTGGAGGAGGGGAGAAGGGAAGGAAGGCAGGAGAGACAGAAACCAACTCTTTCTCCATCTCTTTCCCCTCTCTTTCTGTCTCTCTCTCAAACCCCCACCACCACCACCACCACTACCACCACCACACACCGGCACTAGAAGCAGCTGTTAGCAATGATGCCAAATTGTTTTTCCTGCACCTATTTGTGGTACACTAGTGATTGGAAGGTCCTTGTGTTTGTGTGTGTGTCTGTCTGCTGTCTGCGCTTTTTTGGATTAGCGTTTTAGCCGCATTAGGAAGAGACTGAGACCAACACTTAGTTTAATGGAATTTCCATTTTCTGCATTTTGAGAACATGGTGTTATCTGACGAGGGATCAACACACTCATCTGAGAGAGTCGCATACTAGAAGGAGGAGAGAGAGAGAGAGAGAGAGAGCGCACGATTAAGAGACGGAGGGAGAAAGTGAGAGACGAGCAAAGCAATACAGAGGGAATGGAGTGTATGTATGTGTGTGTGTGTGTGTGTGTGTGATTTATATGATGGCAGGGGAGGGGGGGGGATCACCAAACAAGCACACGGAGTCAAAACAGAGAATTTAGAGAAAGACACAGTAATGCACTGAATATGGGAGGGAGAGAGGCAGACAGAGAGAGATGAGTAGGATGCAATAATGTGATAAAGCAGCTGAGGAATGGAGGTTTTTCTACACTCTGACGCTTTTAGTCTCATTTCTACTTTTTTACGGCAGATTTCATCATATTACCAAAGGCCATTTTGGCTCTATTGTGGATAATAGGCTGCTGTGGAATTATTGGAGATGCTGCCTTAGATAATGGTCATTCTCTCTCTCTCTCTCTCTCTCTCTCTCTCCCTCCCTTGTGTTAGATAGGAAAAGGTAAAGCAGAAAAGGTAAAGGAGGAGGAGGTGGAGGAGGACGAGAGATTAATGGCATACAGAGATGGGGAGAGTTGGGGGCGATGGAGATAGCTGAAGGTGCAGTGCATAAAAAGGCAGCTAAATGTGTAAGACAAAAGGAAATAAGGATAGGTTGTGCACTGTAGATAGCATTTGTGTGCGTGCTCTCAGACTGATTTGTGGATTTTTGCCTCTAATGCAATTATAAAAATTGGATTATTCTAATATAGACCCTCCTCCAGAACAAATAAAACCACCAGAATTCAGCGGCAGATATATTTCTGTTTTGTTTTAGAAAACTGTAACTACAGGTCAACGGTAAAACATCCGCCTGTCTTCTAGATCTTATCGATAATCTGTGACTTGGGAAAAGAAGAAGCAGGGCATTATAGATCGCCAGTCCAAATTTAGAGATTGTGTATGAAATCTAACTGGGGATGAAGCTGCTTAATTTCAGTGACATGTTAAGGATATGTTTAGCCTTTTCAACCTGAAGTGATTGGTCAATGCATTGATTTATTGATCTGAAGAAAAATAATCAGCAATTATTTTAATAAAAAGAGAAAAAAACAGGAGAAAAGGCACTCCTTTTGCAGGTTTTAGCTTTTATTTGTTCAGTCTGATAGCAAACTAAATATCTTGTTCTGTATCTTGTTGATTTTGTATTGTTTTTATTTTCTGACATTTTTACTCAAAATGCTTAGTTAAGGAAATCAGTCGCAGAATAAACATGAAATTGTGCTGCTATTTGCTGATCTAATGACATTAAGTATTTTGTGCAGTTATTTGGCCCGAACAACCTATTTGAAGGTGTCACTTTTAGTTTGTTGTTGTTTTTATACTCTTTAAAATTATACATACAGATTCTTCTGCACCAATAGAACATTATACAAATTATCGGTATCTGCAGCAGTTGGCACCAATGGTGGCTGATTAATATTAGACTTCTAAACTGTAAATACTGACTTTGAGGGAAAATAATAGCTCACGTGCCTGCTACCATCTAGATTGTTTTACAGCTAGGTTGATGTTCAGTTCACCAGTTAAACAGTGGAAGATAGTTCATTTCAGACATGCAAAATGCAGTGTCACTGTCAACATATCGGCAGATTAATCAGCTCCAAACTGTTGTTATTATAGCGGCCACTAATTATTAAACTATACCAGTACTTTGTTGTTTTTATAAAACAAGTATTGGTTGGAGAAGTCACTCACATTTTTTGTTTTTGTGTAGCTGAGTAAATGTAGAGTGGCTGCTGCTTCTTTGTTGCAGGTCTCCTAAGGAGTGTAATAGAGCCGTGGACATATTGCATATACAGTACAGAGTATACTATACAGTCACACAAGGCTATCTCACCGAAATATTGTAGGATATAGAAGGAAAGGTGGTGGTTGGGGGGGAGTTGGAGAAATCAAGATGGAGGGAGGGAGCAGAGGATGGAAGCAGAAGGGAAGGGAGTCAGATGATGTGAAGAGTAGAGAGGAGGGAGGACGGAAAAAAGGAGGGGAGAAAGAGCACCTGAAGAACACAGGAAGAGAGAGAGAGAGAGAGAGGGGAGATGGAGAAACTGAGGAGGAAGGAGAAGGAGAAGGGGGAGCCTATTGCCCTGAGACTACGGCAGAGAGAGAGAGAGAAAAAGAGAGGGAGCAAAAAGAGTGATAGCCTTACAGCAGCACCTAATGGCTTCTCTGGAGAGAGGGAGGGAGGAGAGGAGAGGAGGAGAAGGCATAATGAGGGGGCTATGACAGAGGCAGAGATAGATTTAGAGAGGTAGATGGAGGGAGAGACAAAGAGAGGTGGAGGTTATGCGGCCGTTCCGTAGAGAAGAAGTAAAAGAAAACAGAAGGAGGAGAGGAAAAAAAAAAGAGAAAAAAAAAAAAAAGGATAAAGTGGGAAATGGTGAGAGGGAGGGGGCCGACCAAGCATGGATGGAGGAGCAGAATGATAGCTGCAGATAGGCAGGGACAGATCCCGACGTTAAATGAGCAAGAATAAAGACGGATGAGCGTGGATGTAGAAAAACAAATGTGAAATGGGTAGACAAACAAAGAGGAAGAGAGAGGAAAAAGAGAGGCAGGCAAGATCGACCCTCTAGGGGGGGGGGGCTGAACAAAGAAATGAAGGAGTAAAGGGGGAGATGGATGGAGTCAAAGGGAGGAAGGGCAGAGGAAAGGCTATAGATGGAGGAGCTGAAAAGAGAGGGACAACAACAACAAGGGAGGGGTGTGATAGAGATGAATGAGGAAACCAGGGGAGAGACGGAGAAGGGTTAAATGAGACGAGGGAGGAAAGGAGGGATAGATTGAGCGGCGAGGAGAGGGAACAGACAGTTCATACGTACTGTCAGCGGCCCAGCGAGAAGAACGGAACAGAGGGGGAGCGCGTGATGAGACAGTAAAGAAGGAAATTGAAGAGGAGGGTGGCTGGATGGATAAAAAGGCAGTTTACTGTCATAACGAGAGAGAGGGAGGGAGGGAGGTAAACAGAGATGGGAGGGATGGACAGATGTGTGGAATGTATCCTTCCTTCAGTTAACAGCCGTGTAATGGCACTGATCGCAGCTGTGAATAATTCAAACCCCCTTCTAGTTGGGAATTCTCCCTGGGAAGAGTGCGAATACTCGTCGGGCTGATGTGATAACCTTACATACAGTACAGTACATAAACACACAACAGGATGCGCTCACCCACAGCGTTTGGTTTCCTCACTCCCTTTCTTTTTCTGTTCTAGCTTCTTTATACGAGCTTTGTTTACTGCCCTCGGTACGTGTCGTAATAAAGGAGGTTATTATGTGAGAGGCACTTATAGATATAGAGGAAGAAGAAAAAGGCGGAGAGAAGAAGAGAAAGAGCAGTCCACCTGCTGTGGATCAAAGCTCTGTCAGTCCAGTGTACCATTTTCAGCCGCCGTGATTAGATTACACAGAAACACATCAATCTCTCTCTCTCTCCCATGCACACTATTCCCCTGTTTTTAAATACATCCACACTAATATCAATCACACTCCCAGACACTGCCTCTCTCTCTCTCTCTCTCTCTCTCTCTCTCTCTCTCTCCAGCCAGAGTGTCTGCACGTGTGTCTTTAAGGTTTCCATGGTGACCGTTTCCAGGGTGATTTACTGTAGCACCTGGTCCCTCTCAGGGTGGTACACTCGTCTGCTCGCCACAATCACTCCCTGGCCACCAATGATCTCATCCCTCCGCTCTGCTCTGCTCGCGCTCCCTCGTCCTCCTCTGTTGTTGTCGTGAACATGATTTAGTCCTGGTCTCTGTTCTGCTGCTCGTCATGTTCCACTCTCTCACAGTGACAGTTTATCCACCTCAGGAATATTGAAGTAACAGTTCATGGTATCTGAAAGTGTCCAGAATTGATTCAATATTTAAGCCATTATTAAAGGTTCGACGTGTGATGTTTAGTGTCATCTAGTGGTGAAGTTGCGGGTTGCGACCAATAGGATCCCCCACCACCCTCACCTATGGTGGCCACAAAAGTCCGAGCTCATATTTCAGAGCTACTGAAATATGATGACCTGCTCCCTCTGTAGATAAAAATGACTCATTCTAAGGTAACCAAAACCCGATTCTCATTTTCGTGTAATTTTACACTAATGAAAACATTTCTGCAATTACGTACTCCTAAATCCACCTAAATCTTACTCACTGGACCTTTAAGCTGTTTATTCAAATCTGCTCTTTTTCTGATATATTTCGTTGTAGGGCTCAATCTGGAAATGGTATGGGGATATAATATGTGTCAGTAACGATGACAAGCTTTGCACACTTCTCTCGATATGCTGACAGTTTAAAACACCTACAGAGGGACAGGGGCTTCATGGTGCATTCAGGTGCACCTCATAAACTCAGAAATCCATACTCAAATGGCCACCCACGAAGGTTGTCTAGAACAGGAAAGTTTATATTTCTTTCTTCTTTTCCGTTGTTTAAATACATAGGCCTACATCTGTCATTCCGTTCTTATTCTGTGTGTTGCAGATGTTAAAACATTTTTCTCAGTACACGAATGCAAACAAGCATAGTCTGAAATTCCTGACTGTCTGCTGCTTGTAGGTGGCATCCTATGTGTGCAGAAAAATCCCTTGGTTAAGCACGGCGCTTCTAAACAGCATTCATGCTGTAGGGATTCATTTACTTAAATTGATCCACTGCTGCATGCCAGCGTGCATTTCACAGCACTGCTGCATGGAGGCTGGTGAAAGGATGATCCCAAGGAACCTTGTTATCCATTGTGTTTAAGTCTGGGTGGAAATTTCAGACAGCTTTTAAGAGAGGAAAGAGAGCTTACCTATACTTTACTCAACCGGTTTAATTCTTTAACTTCACAAGCACTTTACCTTTACGTAGTACTTTATGGACTTTTTCGACACACTTTTTTCACAATCTTAAAAAGCAGGGTAGGGTTGATCCCTGTCTTTGTATAAATTGACAGAATGATTGAAATTTGTGTTGAAATTCTGCGTTACTGCGTTGGCAGTATGATGATTTTGCCCTCTGTACTATGCATGATCAGAAATGGCAAAAGTCCCATGGATTTCCCAAATGGATTTATAGACTGAAATTAATCTCAGAATTCGATATGTCCCATTTTATGTTTCCTCGTGGTGACAACCTGACTGTTAGCTTACAGGTTAAGAAGCCATCATCAGACATCAGTTGATATTATTTTCCACAGTGGAAAGGCCGCTGGCATTAGGTAGCAGGGTTAATTTAAAAATGATGTGGCTTCTGACTTGTGACTTCTGCTGTCCCTTCTCTTTTTTGGTGGTCATGACAAAAAGCGCGTTGACGTGGACAAACTTACGTTATGTGTGCTGCTTCACATAGCACATGCAGACACAAATAGCTTGTTACTCCAATTCTATGAGTATATTTATAGGGCTTCACCTTCTGAAACTTAAGATAATTCAAATGAGTTCCTCAAATATTGGTGGGGACAATTGTGTCCTTCCAAAAAATATCGGTAGGAATAGTAAAATAAGAATCCCATGTCTGAGTTTACCTCTTTCCAGCCAATCATGTTTGTTGTAATGAATGTGACTCATAAGGACGGGTACTTTAGGTACTTCATGTTGAATATAGTATCTAACACTTCAACAAAGGTGTGTTTTCTGAAATTACACATTGTCAACTATTTGTTCTCTTGGTTGTGAACAATAATTTTCCTCAAAAAATGATTATTTTAAGCTTCTGGTACAATACTTTAACATTTCCCATCTGGCAACCATAGTATGTATGTATTCAGTATTTTCTTGGGCATTAACTGTGTGTGTGTGTGTGTGTGTGTGTGTGTGTAGATTCAGAAATAGGCCAGTTAAGGTTTAGAGCAGAGATGTTAGAGATTAAACAGACCTCTGTGGGGAGCAAGACTCCTCTCTTACAGTTTAAATATAACTCTCTTCAGGGAGAAACTGAGTAGTGTGTGTGTGTGTGTGTGTGTGTGTGTGTGTGTGTGTGTGTGTGTGTGTGTGTGTGTGTGTGTGTGTGTG
>JAPQRN010000001.1:25531880-25543840 GCA_037367275.1 Coranthus polyacanthus
GTGTGTGTGTGTGTGTGTGTGTGTGTGTGTGTGTGTGTGTGTGTGTGTGTGTGTGTGTGTGTGTGTGTGTTTGAGGGGGTGGGGTTAGGGTAGGTGGATGTGCTCTACACTTGAGAGAGTGGTGGCTAGGAATCAAACCACTGGCTTCATACTTCTCATGTGTGTGTGCGTGTTTGTGTAGTGTTTGTGTGTCATCATGATGTCTTCTTTACCTTCGGCGCTGTGGGGATAGTTGAATACTGTGAGGTCTGGCTCCACCATCTGCTCAGGGTTAGCACGTTTGTGTGTTTTCCTTTACATGCGTGTTTTTACGGATCAGTCAGCAGGTGCCGCGTAATACTTATGTTTTAACCGTGTTCGAACACACAACATGTGCTTGTTTTTTTTTTCTTAATACTCCACAACTTCATATCTACAATGTTAAGCATAACGAAATTAAAAACATATGCTTAGACATATACAGCAGGTTGTTCTGTCATCTCATACCTGTATGATGGGAATGCGTAACCAGCTGTGAAGACTTTGCCTTATAGCCGTAGACAACTGCACTGAGATTTCTGTTATTAACCATCTAAACTATGTTCAAACTGTTGAAGAACATCGCACAGATTTGGGGATATAATCTCACTTCAAGTCATCACTTGCACACACAGATGCATAGTGTACAGAGTTTCCGTTTTGTATTGTAGGGAATTTAATAGTAGATCACTTAGCTCTGAACCAAAAACCCAGAAACCCACCAAGCAAGTATCTCATCAGTCTTTTGTTTTACATCTGTGTTGCCTTAAAGTTCAGTGTGATTGTTATTCTGAAAATTTTCACAAAGTCATGTTTTGATATTATTTCTGGACCGTATGGTAGAAACTGGTGTATAAATCTTATCTAATGAGAGAACGGGATGCAACGGATGCAACACATCCTCATAACGAAATGACAGAATAGATCCGTTACCAATGACTCCTAAAACGATATGTATGCAGAAAACTTTCAGACACAAATACCACAGATGTTAAAAATATCGTTACATTTAGACTGTGACAAAGACACCATTAAGGGTCAGTTAGGTTTAGGCACAAAAACAACCTCATTAGACTTAGGAAAAGCCCATGGTTAGGGCTAAAATACGAATGTTACATGGCAACCATCATCATGCTTACAGTAATCAATGCATGGTTACGGTTGGCTTTAGGCATAAAAATAACTAGGATATAGTTAGGAAAAGATCACGGTAAGGGCTAAAATGTGCAAATACTGTCACATTCTGTGAGGTCTCACTACAGTATCATTCTCAGTCTTTTACCATATTTGCATATTCTACAGCAGCAGGGTCAGGGTGCAAGGTCAACCAGTGTGAAGCTCAAGGACACTCTGACGTTGATGAGTGCTGACTGTGATAGAGATCACGCATGCGACCTTCAAGCTGGCCACAATCGCTTACACCAAAACCGAGAGACGCACATCAAGCACACATCATACTGAAGCACAAACCATCATCTACTCCAGCTCTGAATGCAAAATCAACAAAATAACATGGGCAGATGTACTTCTTGTTCAGATTCTCAGTGTGAGTGTATCTATAGTGTACGTGAGCGTCTAATGAAGCATCTCCTTCAACCATCCCTCACCCTCCGTTTCCTCTCTTTCACTTCTCCCGTTCTTCACACTCCCCCCTCCTCCCTTCTCTTACACAAGTGGGTGACAGATGTGAGCCACTCTGGAGAGCACACACAAGACACCCAGCATTCTGCTGCCAGGCGCCGCTGTTCTTACAGGCTGTGTGTGCAAATGTGTGTGTTTATGCATGATGTGCAGTTGTGTTTTACTTAATGCGTTTATGCACAAACTGTAACGCGTCGTGAAGTGCTGTGCTATTCTTCTTTGAATGTGGGTGTGTGTGTTTAGATGTGTGTTTTTGATGGCGCACACATTTATGCAGTGCTGTTTGTGGTGTTTTAGAGCAGACTTTAATCTCACAACTGTGTGGTCACTGTAAGAAGCAGGTGATTTCCAAGCGGCAACCTCTGGGGCTGAAAAGTGAAGCCAACGCAGAAGTGTCAAAAACTGCCAATCCCCATAGACCCCCATAGATTAGCTAGCATGCTAATTAGGCCAGCTAGTTAGTGTGCATATACATAACGCAAAGTTGACATTACTGTTATCAAATACAAACGTATGTGCTAACATTTATTAAATAGCTGAAATTACATAATGGAGTTTAATATGACAGTGTTAGTTGATGTGGTTAGTGCTTTTCTGAGTTTCACCCGTCACTCTTCCCCAGCTCCACCCTCCTTTCAAAGTATGGGACACTTGTTCCCAAAAAAACAAGATGGCGCCGGACATCTTGAGGCTTCGAAACGGCAGTCCATAAACCAATGGGTGACATCACAGAGGCTTGGTCCACTATTCATATATAGTCTGTGGTGATTTCATGCCAGCTGTGCGTGGTTCTACCTGTGTATTCAGATCCACCTATACACACAAATACAGTAAATACAGTAGACACATATTCTCTCACCATCCCTCCCTCTTGTTTCTGCACACACATTTCCGCTCACTTCACATGTAATGTAATCACCTGGGCTCCCCATGCCTCCTAACCCAATAAAGCTGACAGCCTCCACCACACACACATTACACACACACACACACAAACAAAAACACACACATCCTCCGGAACAACTGGTGATACATTTGCTCTCCTTTCATTTCATCCTCCGTTCTCCTTTTTCCCCTCTCCTGGCGACGTGCTCCTTCCTGCCACAAACAGATCTATGGGCAACTTACAGTAGCTTGTTGGCGTTTCAAACTCCACAGAGTACTCGTCCAGCTGTAGTTAGCGGCTGACGATTGAGTCTCATTAGGCGCTGTGACCTATTTCTGTTGCACAGCACAGGGTTTGGGGACCGTCTCAAGCCGGTCCAAGGTGCCAGAATAAAGCACTAGGGGAGGGACAGAGAAACAGAGGCAAAGACAGAAACTGACTGTGGATATTCTTTGTTACATTATTCAGTGCCATTCATGACTGGGGACAGAGAGAATGGAAGATGGACTGATGAATAGAGAGTATTATATATTATATATACATCTTGTTCAGATCTGGCCAGCCGCGGCGGCCATAACTGCTCCTCCGAGCGCCATCTGCTCCTCGCCGCAGCAACTGTTGCCAGGGTACCTGCTCTCCTCTCTCTCCTCCCCTCCATCCCACCTTTTACTCCTCCTCCTCTTCTGGTTCGTCACCTTCCCGCTTCTTCACATGCTCTCCTCTTGTCTCCTTTTCTCTGCACACTGAGCTCTTACTGCTTCCTTCTTACCTTCAATTAATTTAACTCGCCTTTTCCTGTCTTTCATTCTTAAGAGGATACCTGCTTTCTATTCACTAAGCTTTATTGGCGTGACATTCAATTCAATGTATATTAGCAACGCTTCAGTGAGGTACTTATAACAATGAAATGTTACGCATACTGCTGTTCATTCATTTGTTCTTTTTTTATCTTTTCCCTTATGTCTTTTTTTTCTTTTACTGTCTTTTACCTGCATTCATTTAAATCATGAACCCGTTTTTTTTCTTTCATTCCTCCAGCTAACTTCTGCACTCCCTTTACCACCACTATTCCCCCTGCAACACACACACTCACACCACCTTCACCAAAATTGACTTTTCCTCTCCTCTTTCCTTTGTAATCTATCTTTCTTCCGTTCCTTCATTCCCTTGCAATTGTGTGGACATGACTCAGGGCCCCCTGTCTACAGAGAGAGGGAGAAACCAGAGGAAAGAGTTTGATGGTAGGCTGTTTAGAGAGAGAGAAAGGAAGAAAAGAGGTAGTGTGAGTGGGGGGGAGAGGGAGAGAGATCGTAGATCAGAACGTCATGATTGAGCCATCTGCTGAGAGGAGGCCAGCGAGACACACACACACACACATACATACACACAGGCACGCTTAAAGATCACCACTGCCACCCGTTGGTCACTTTCTGACACTACGCCTCTCCTTCCTGTCTCCTCTCCTCTATTGTATCGTCTGATTGCCCCCGCTCACTGCCATCATCCGGCGGGCACATGCCAGCCGGAGATGAGACACGTAGCTTTGAACATCGATCAGTCTGGTCTGGCTGTCTGGTGAGCCGGTCTTAAGCAGCTGATTTTGTTTGCTCTATGGGGGTTTTTTTGTGCTCTAATATATGAGGTTTATCTCCACCTAACTCCTTTCTAAGAAGAGCAGAGCCTCAATACGGATTATGAGGCTTTGGCTCTTTCAAAACATATTGAGTATAGTGCTGTGTTACACACTCCAGCCACTGCTACTGTGCTCTACTTTAATCCTGCTTTTGCTGTTTCATTCTTACCCTGCAGTTAAATATGATTTGTACACAGTCTGTCTGTCCTGGTGGCTGTGTGTGGCTGTATTTTTACGAGTTCATACAGTAGATTCTTTACCGTCAGTCTTTTCTTCTTCTCCCTCCTATTGCCCGCAGGTCTAAATGATGTCCAACTCTCATTTAGCTGTCTAATCTTTAATAGATTCATAAACGCTCCCCTCCCATTGGCCAGAGCAAGCTATTTCATCCTATTAGAGATTAGCATACGGCTGAGTGGAGGAGGAAGTGCTCTTTATATGCTAATGAAGAGATAATGTATGCAGTGAAGACCAACCAGAGCCCCGATGGGAGGACTCAGGGTGGCCCAACCAGCTGAATCTTGAGGCATAAAGACATACTGCAGTTTAATTCCAGGAATATACCTTTGTGTTGAGTTGAGACAGCTGCAACACTGGGATTTTGACAAATATAAACAGCCAGTCATTTGGAGTTATAGATATTATTTGAGAGGGAATTCTTTAAAGTTATTCCCACTGTAGTGTTTTTCTGAAAAAGAGAAATTAAAAGTATGGAACGGGCTTCCACAGGCTCCTTCTCTACAAGTCTTTTAAAACTGGATTGGATCATTTCTCGTCGACAAAGAGTAATTTTGTATAATGGTAAAGCTGAATAGTTAATATTTATATAATTATTGGTATTTTAAGTGCAGCTTTGGAAATAATTATGGGACCACTGTGACAAAATAGTAAAAAGTCAACATTTGCCATTAGCCAGAGCCAGAGTCACACTTTTTACCTAACGTTATGTTAAATCTCTACTTAATTACTGATAAAAATGATTGTGTACTGTTAGCTGTTAGCTTACCACTGTTAAGCTAGCAGCTAACAGGTAAAATACATTCACAGTAACTTAATGTCAATGTGCCCAGAGTTGGACACTTTTTGGCTAACATTCTGTTAATTTTTGTACTTATCTACTGAAAAAATGATTGTGTTTCCAGTTGGCTACAAGTAAAGTGTAGCCCATTACCTTTCTAACAATTGTTTGAACCATGTACTTGTTGTCTTTACCAGGGTCAGGATCTACAAAAACTAAGACTACTAAAGGTAGCAGTGTTGTAGCATGTTTTGATATTCAGTCCTGGCTGAGGAGCTTGTTTCAGAAAGAAAGTCATGCATACCCTATATAGCAATAATAAGAAGAACAATAAGAATAATAGCAATGATAATAGAATCCAAAATAAGTAACAATTCCTCCCCTCTCTTGTCTGTCTGTCCAGGAACAAGGCGTGGTGGGAATGTCACGGCCACCCGGCGCTATCCCGCCTCCTCACCCTGCCGGAGGTGTGGCCTCAGGGGTGGGTCCCAACCAGGGTTCAGGTCCCCCTCCAGGCTACGTGGGCAACCAGCAGCAGGCGGCCATGATGAAACAGATGATGGCGATGGAGCAGGAGAAGAGGGTGCAGATGCACATGATGGAGCAGCAGAAGCAGCAGCTCTTCAGAGAGCAGAGACAACAGCAGCAGCAGCAACTCCTGGCCGAACAGGTGAGTTTCCTTATAAATGCTCAATTATGAGTGTGAATGGGAGGGATTAAAGAAGAGACAGGTGATTCATCTGGTTGTTTTCAATTATAAACTGTGTGTGTGTATGTGTGATCGTGTTCATACATTCCTGTGTATTTGTCTGTATGCAGCTCTAACAAGAGCAGCTCATCCTCTCCTCTTCCTTACTGTTGTCTGGTTGCATGTATAATTACCCTCAACCAGCCCCCTCTTCACTATTTCCTTTTCATCTCCCAAATGTGTGCGCGTGTGTGTGCGCGCATGTGTGTGTGTGTTTATGCCACATGTCGCCTGCTGTGATAATGTGGTGTTTTCTTTTTATTTCTCTCTCTGTGAGGGAATCAAGTGTTAAAGAGTTCTGAACTCTGAAGTCACCACCCACCATGTTGGTTTTAATTGGATCTGCAAAAACATACAAATATAGGTGTGTGAAAGGAAACGCATCCTGCTGGGGATTACTGTACGTTCTTAACTAGACATCATAACTTTCATTTAAATGAGCGACACCTAATGTTGTCCAGGTTACACACATTCAGTAACTATTTATTACACTGCAAAACCAGCCTGGTAATGGAAAAAAATACTGTCCTGTACCAAAACATCTGTCTCACCTCTACTGCCCTAAAACATGTCTTACCCCTGCTGTCCCTAAATATCTGTTTTATATCTACTATACCTAAACAGCTGTCTCGCTTCTAATGTCCTAAAACATCTCTTACCTCTGCTGTATCAAAGCATCCGTCTCACCTCTACTGTTCTAAAACATCTGTCCCACATTTACTGTCCCTAAACATCTGTCTGAACTTTGCTTCACCAAACATGTGCCTAACCTCACTGTATCAGCAGGTCAAAATGATTTATCAGTATCAACAACAAAACCCTCAGTATTATATACGAACTAGAGGAAAATGAGCAGGTGTTTTGATTTTTCAACGATGAAACCAGCAGGTGTGTGACATTAATTCTAAATAAATGGCTCAAATGATAGACCAATTATCAAAATTAGAATTGAATAATTTCACAGTGTAATAATTTCTCAAATATGGGTACCTGCATTTGGACTACTCCACGTTTAATTTCCAAACCAAGTCTCTATATAATTTGTGACGCCTCACAATGTGCATATTGGTACTTGTGGGCATATTGAGAAGATCGCTGCGTACTCTAGTCCAGTCACAATAGTTAATGTTCTAACAGAGCTTTTTAGGTATCATTCAGTACTTGCACAGTGTACTGAGTTTTTTTTTCTCCTGTGTGCATAGGGAAACAGTATTAAGCTTTGTTTAGAAAAATGTGCTTTGTTGAAATGTGTAGCGTGCTCTTGTTTGTCAAGACACCAAAAGTTGAGTTGATGATGCATAAGTAAAGACAAGGAAAATAACAACAAAAACTTTCATTTTTACTGTAAATGTGTATCAGTTTCAAATATAGGTTATCGATCATCTTGATTACTAAGAATGGGTATTGGTCCTACAAAAAAAGGCCTAGGGTTAGGGTTACATTTCAGCCGCATGTTAACATATACCGTTGACAATATATGTGTTTTTTTTTGTGTCTGTGTGCGTGTAGCTTCAACAGCAGCAGCATCTCCCCCGACAGATGGGCCAGGGCCAGAGGAATCCATACCCCCAAGTCAATCAGTACCAAGGTGAGACACACAGGAGCCACATACAAGCACAATGCACACAATGTATGGAAATAAAACAATGCATGGTAGAACCTCCATAGATTTTCTAAGCCGAGACCTGACCTATAAATTCTTTCTGCATTTTATTGACGAACACATTAGTGAATGGATTTTTGGTAAATCAGTTTCTAAATCTTCACAGAGCATCCAGATGGTAATCATATTCACAGTGCTGTTTCCCACCGTGCACTCGCTGATTTTGGCAACGAGTTTAGTATCATACATGGTAGGACATATTTTACAGTTACAAACACGGAAAACATGTATGCAAGCAGCAGCACCGACTGAACATCACCCTCAAACCAAACCTCGTCCTCTCTGTCTGTCTCTGTCAGAGACATCAGTTGGCGCTCAGATGCTCTTCAGCCTTTTTCTCTCTCTCTGTCTGTCTCTCTCTCTCTCTCTCTCTCTCTCTCTCTTCAGAAAAAAAAATATAGAATATTCCTGCTCTGCCTGTTACCACGGCAACTTGTCTGTCCTGGATCCCCCAGAGTTCCGGTGAAGTCAGAGAGATGGATGAGAGGAGGGAAAGAACGAGAGGGAGGGAGAGAGGAAAGGAAGGAAGGAAGGAGGGGGGAGGAATAGGTAGATGGTCTGGTAGGTAGATGGAGGACGAAAGAAGAAGAAGCACAGGAAGAAAGAAAAGGAGAAGACGAGTGGGTGAGAGGATGATGGAGAGATGAAGAAAAGGAGGGGGAGAAAGTCGAAAGCCATTTATAGCCATCAGATAGTCTGTCTGCAAGTCTAAGAGACAACGTGAAGAAGAAGAGGGAGCTTTAGCAAGAAACTCTGGCCTAGAAATATATATCTGCAGTGTATCAGAAATGCAGTGATAGATAGATATTATCACCTGCAGGCAGAACAACCTCAAGCCCAAAGTGTTATTTATACGAGAAGTGGAGTATCATGTGGCTGTTTTTGTGGTGTTTCATTACCTGCAACTCTGCCATACTTCTACTTCAAGGCTGGAGTGTGTTATCCTCTTTGTTAAGACCGCTCTGTTACAGTTTCAGTTCGAGCTGTGAGGTGAGGGATTAGTGGAATGATGTCAGAAGTGGGTTTATTAGAGGATTTAGAGCCATTTCCTCGCTGGCAGACCCCCTCAGCTCCGCCGCTACCAAACCTCTAATAGGAAAAAGTGGAGAAGTGAGATGTTGGCACGTACTGTGTTTAGTTTTATTTTAGCATGCTAGAACTTGAACTAAATTGAGAGGGAAGCATTAGTTTTCCAGAGTAAACAGGTTGTCACGGAACATAAATCTTTGCCACCGGCACTGACTTATTGGGTTCGTCTTATGTGCCGTTTGGTGATTTAAGGGGATCTGGTCTACAGACTTTAAAGTACACGTGGGCAAAATAACAGCCTGAGGTCCACAAGCGCCCCCTGGACTGTCTCAATCTGGCCTGCGGTGTCCTCGATGAAAAAATCAATATAGGAACATGCATCCAAGAAGGGATGCAAACCCTGCATACAGACAAAAGACACATGTCTTATCGTAGACCAGGGGTTCTCCATCTTTTCTAACTTCAAGCCCAATCCTTAATGTTTAAAACAAGTTTGAGGGCCACCTTCCCAAAGAAAAAAAAAGAGCTTTTACAGGTGCAGAGTTGTCGCCCACATTACCATTTTGTTTTATTTATATTGTGCCATTGCATCTGAGGAAACGGTAGCTAACTAACAGTGGTGAAACACATTTGTCTCTACCTGATGATGTGTGATGATTGGTGTTGTGATATTTATCTAGAACTGTTACATGAAGTGTTGCATTGTAGTTTTGAAGTTTTTTGTGAATTGTTGAGCACATTTACATATAAAAATTACTAGCTTTAATTCAATTTTAATCTAACCACAGCCTCTGTGGCCCACTAGATGGCATTCTGAGGCTCACTGGTGGGTCACGACCCACTGGTTGAGAATGACTGCTACAGACAGTATATACAGGAAGTAAACGGAGCTACCGTGATGTCACCCATTGGTGCGAGAGGTGATGGGTGAGCTGAAGCTAAATGCTAGCTTAATGACACGGTAAAATGGTAGCCTTTATCAAACATTTGTGTTATAGTCATCACTATCATTAGTGTAACTTATTAAACACAACTACAGTTGCATTGTCAGGAAAAAATGTGTTTTATTCAATAACGAGAAGCTCTAAAAGTCCGACTCAGCACGCGAGTGAGCTGTCAATCTCCCCTGTCACTCAAAGCCAGACACGGCAGACATCAAAGCTTCTATTCACACGAAAATCTTATTATTAGAGCAGTAATTTAAAGATGGACTAGATCACTAATTAGAGGGTTCAGATAAAATGAATGAGACCAGAATGACTCTTGGAAAGAAATGATTGACTTAGTATTTTTACTATGGGAACCAGGGCTGTTTGGAGCTGCCGTCTAGTGGCCATCAGTTGTTGCTTGTAATAATCACAACTTACTTAAATCATGCCATTTTTCTCTATTTTTTTTTTTTTTAGTTTCATTTTTCAGTAACTAGACATTTATTCTAGTTTTAAGAAATCTAGCGAGACAGTTTGGTTATATTTAAGAATGTTCGGCTCTTTTTGCAGTGAACGTAGTTTAACATCATTCAGCACTGTGTGTGTGTGTTTGGTGTTTCAATTCACTTGTGGCCCTTTGATTCCTATATTTAAGTGAGTGTGGCCCTGTAGAATAAACGATGTAGAATATCCCTGCCCTAAATCCTTTTTTTCTTTCCCAGGTCCTCCTCAGGAGCTGGCATCCAGGAGCCAGGCTCTCCAGAACATCCGGGCTGCCCGTCTCCTGCAGCAGCAGCAGCAGAACCAGCAGCAGATGGTCCAGATGAGCTCTGTTCAAGGCCAGGGGGGCTCTGTAGGACCCCAAACTGACATGGGCCTCCCCTACGGCAGTCAGGGCTCTAACCAGGGTTCCCTGTACAGTCTCAACCCCTCCATGAGCCAAATGATCCACCAGCAGCAGCACCAAAGCCAAGGTGTCCCAGCCTCCATGGGTCTTCCACCGCAGCACAACCCAGCCGGAGGGCCTCCCCGGCAGCCAGGTGCAGGTCCTGGGGTCGCAGGTATGCCCGGAGGCCCTGGAGGCGGTGGAGCAGGAGGGTACGGAGGGCAGGGGATGTTAATGAACTCCATGACCCAGCAGCCCCTCAAAGGACCTCCTAATGCCAAAGCCCAGGCACAGAGACTGCAAAGCATGCTGGGAGCAGGAGGAGGCGGCGCGGGGATGGCGGCGGGCGGCTGGCCGCAGCAGCAGGGACAGAGTCTGCAGGCCATGGGGGGAGGAGTCGGAAGGACTACAGGAGCGGGCGGAGGGGACATGGTGGGGTTCAGCTCTGCACAGGGGTACGGGATGCAGCCGGGTCAGCCCCCCCGCATGGCCAAGCAACACTTTCAGGGCCCGGGGCAGGGCATGAGCCAGGGGATGGACCCAAGGGTGGGCAACCCAGCGGCGGGAATGGGCGGCCCAATGATGGGGCCTCACATGGGCGGTCAGCCCAGGACCAACCAGCCCCGACCCATGGTCATGAACCAGGGGATGAGCCAGGGGGTGATGGGCCAGGGGATGAGCGGGATGGCAGGGTTCGGGCCGGGCCCAGGAGGGCCAGGAATAGGGGCAGGGGGTGGAGGAGGCGGACCCTACGGACCAGGGGGAGTCGGGGTTGGAGGTCAGCCGCAGGGCTACCAGAGGACAGCCAATCAGGACATGTCATCCTACGGATACGGGGGCGGGCCCTCAGGAGGAGGAGCCTTCGGATTGGGCGATGGCTCAGGGGCAGAGCTGGACTCAAGCGACGGTTGGATGGAGGAGTTTTTCCCAGGCCAATAGCCAAAGGGGAAACTAGAGATCAGGTTTTACTGGATGAACTAAACATAGGACAAATTTTAAAACCAGAAAGGATGACGTGACATAGACTGGTGACTGGCATGTTTTTGTTTCGTAAAACATGAGCAAGGTTATAAATGAGTTCTTGTGTTACGTTATGTTTTGTGTGTGTGCGTGTGTATGTGTGTGAGTGCTGAAGAGAGAGATCATTATGTCTCGTGCATATTAATGAAAACCCATATAGAGATTAAGAGGTGTGTTTCCATTACTTTCCCTTTCTTCTTCTGGAATGAATTTTTCTTATGTTCCCGTGCCCCGTTTACACAGTGCTTTGAGCCCGAGCTTCGGCAGGGGCTGATTGAACACCACAGACTGATGAAGGGGAAGGAAGACTTGTTCGCAAGACAGCAATTTATTTGTGTTTGTGTGTTTGTGCCACCCAGCTCAGTGCTTTAGATCTCTCAACTACGTGAGGAGCTGAAGGGAGTAGAAAGCACTCTCAACGCTCCCATTTCCTCTCTTAGATTCGTGGGGGGGGGGGGGGGGGGGGGGGGGGGGGGGGGGGGGGGGGGG
>JAPQRN010000001.1:25590961-25613261 GCA_037367275.1 Coranthus polyacanthus
TTTTTTTTTATTGTCAATACTGCCCTCTGGTGGCTGCTGGATGAACTTCACCGCCACAATTATTTGCCCACTTTTTCAGTGTAAAGACATGATCCAGCGAAGCACAAGTACCTCAGATTTGCAGTAACAGTACTGAAGTAAATGTAAATGTACTGCCGTTGTGCTGGTGGTTCTATTTAGACTCACGGATGCAGGTGGAGCTGTGTAGGTTTTTACCGGGTGAAGGTTTGTTCTGTCGTCTCAGGTCCCGTGTTCTAGAATGATGACGATCACGACGGAGCGTTTTAAACAAAGATCTGGAAAACATTCATATTCATCCATAGGAAATATCAACTTGACAACATCGATGTGTCTTGTCGTTAATAGATATTTAACACCCGCAGCAGTTTCATAAATAATCAATGACATCCCCTATCACTCAGCTGACAACAGAAGATACAGTTATATTTGCATATTTTGTGTTAACACTAACTTCTATCCTCATTACTAATGAGAAAATCAACTTTTTTATGAATTCATCACTGATTCTACAGTGACTAAACTTCAGTGATGAAACTTGAGAAATGTGTCGGGTGTAGCTACAGACAAGGCCACGTTTCTCAGACCATCCTTAACATGTGCAAAAGAGTGAGTGGGTTTCTTGAAACAATTCATACAGAGGAGCAGCAGAAGTCTTCTCTTGCAAATGCTGCCCTATAATAAACATCTGAGCATGTCTTCTCTATAGGTGAACAAGAATAAAATGAATGAAGCAAACCTTCTTAGAAAATGTCTCGACATCAACCAGAGACGCACGTTAAGGCTGTATTTCGTTGTCCACTGTGTGACGATTCGTTGAAAAGTATATTCATTTGACCACAGCCTGTGTTGTTTGATGGACCTATTTCCTTTTACCGCATGAATTTACAGTTGTTGTTTTTTAATTACTGACTGGTTGTTTGAGTCCCGGCTGGGCTAAATGTGGCCTTGTTTGTGTGTCCAGACATTAGACTTCATCCACATCGCATGTCATGAAAGTAAAGCAAAGTAAAGTGTCTTATACATTTACAACCTGAGCGTAAAGCAGACAGAGCAGAAATAGTGACAAGGCAGATATTAGTGTTTGTAGAGTAACCGTGAGCAGAGATTAGCACAAATAGGCTGCATTCAAATGTATCTCGCTGCTCATTAAATGTATCAGCCGACCTAACACAAATCACTTTAAGAAACTTCAGAGCAGCGAGTGGAAGACGCGGTTGTTGAAATGTGGGTTAAACGTATCAAGCAAAGTTTGTGTTAACAGCAAAGTAGAGGAAAAAGATCTGAAAACAGGGATGCATCCGCTACGGTATGATATATACTCATAAAAAAAAAAGAAATTACACATTATAATTACACAAAATAAAAGTCCACTATTTGAGAGTTTCAGTGCGTCTTAAGGCCTATGGGCTATTTTAAATACATAAACACTAGCTCTTCGCTTCAGCTCCTGTATCTCACTGAACGTTTATATCAAACGCCTGCGGTTGTCTCCCACATATGGCACCAGTTCAAACCTCTACACGGTGCTACTTTGTCGCAACCTACCGCAAATTGGGTTTTTACTGGGAAAAAAAAATTAGAAAACCGATGATGTGATTTCTGCAGCATGTTCCTTGACATCCGGGACATCTCCGTAGCAGCGCAGTGCTTCATTTAGGATGACGTAACACACATTTGATATTAGTGCCTGTGTTTGTGTGTGTAGACATTCTGTAAAATGACTCAAGACGAGAAAGTTGCACTTTTTAAAGACACGTTACGTTGTTTAGTGTTTGGGTTGAAATTAGCAGGTAAAACATACATGTTGCCTGATTAACTATGGTTTAATTTGATATAAGTCACTTTTTTTTAATATCTGCAATAATGTAAGTACTAAACAAAATATAGTCTTGGACAAAAAAATGTATCCTGTTAAAATCCTTTTTTCTCTGTATAATCCGTATGTTACAGCCTTGACATCCATCCATGTGGGATCAGGAAGTGGTTAGAAACACTGAACTGATCACGTGTTACCATACCCGGTCTCCCCTATTTACTCACAAACTATATCTTCTTTTTTCATTCTGCCCGTCAAAGTACAAACTAACCGACAAAGTGTCTTAAATACATAACACCACTGACTGTAGCATTCATAAAAAACTGCCGTAGAGCATTTACTAAACAAAATACGTCATGTTGCCCATTGATTTTCAGTTTAGGCCTTAAAAAACGTAACCTCTGGATGTGTTAAAGCAAGTGAATAAAACCTGTAGGTTCAGGTTCCGTCCTGTTATGAGTTAACCGTACATCATCATCATCACCATCCGTAAAGTAACCGCTGCCATTTTGAAAGGTGTCGGACCTTCCGTCACCACGTGAGGAGGAAGTGAGCGAGGAGAGAAAACGGAGCAATCGAGCGGAGCGACTGAAGCAGGCGAGCCAGGGCCACCCCTCAACTCTACTCATCTTGACTATCCGGGCTAACTTTAGCTACATGTGCTGAGGTCGAGGGAGAAACGGATCTCAACTGCAACAATGCCGACAGTAACTTTACCACCGAAAGAAAACGCTCTCTTCAAGAGGATTTTGGTGAGTTGATTATTAAGCAAACGTAAAGATACGCAGCCGTTAATACGGGGAACTTGGCGGCTTTACTGATCCGGCGGTGGCTCTCAGTGTAGCTCTCCGGCTGTTAGCTTCAGTTCATTAGCAAAATGGCATCATTGAATGGGTTTGCTAGCCCGGCCCTGATGTGCGCTGTCACTGTAACGCAAAGCTAAAATTGGTTGTTTTGGACTGAACTGTGCTTCGGACAAACGTCTTCGTTGGCATTATAAACGCAGTACTCTTAGAGAACATTTCTGCGCCGGTTTAAATCACCAGAATGTGCTGGTTAGTTGCAATAGGCCCCAACGCTTGTCAAGCTTATGATCCGCGATGGCTAACATAACTCGATAGCGGTAGAAGTAACGGTCGTATTTGTTGTTTAGCTAGACTCCCGGGTTACTTTTCCAAGTTCTGTTGCGTTGGTTTGTCGCTAGCCAAATGGAAGGCATGCATCTTCATTGTAACGTGCCTGTAAGTTTGTTTTGAGGCAGACGCCCATGCTAACCCGCTACCAAAACTCAGCCCGCTGCTTGTTTGACGTTAGCTAATCGGCTATCATTAGCAAAACTAGATGTCCTGGTTTAGCAGACGTTAGGTTATTGTCAGTCTGGTTGTGTTTTTGTGGTAAGTTGCCTGACACACGCTACTATCACCGGCCCGGGTTATATAATGTCTGGCTTGTTTGCTTTGTTGGAAAACAACAGAAAACCGGTGAATGACCGGCGTGATTGTGTCAGCAAATCTGTAGCTGCTTCGGGCCTGCTGTGTTCACCACCCATCCTTCCATCCATCCATCTATCCTTCCATCCATCCATCTGTCTATCTGTCTATCCTTCACTCTCTCCTCCACGGTTTAGCCCTTATATCTCTTTATTTGCTCTCTGCAAACAGTGTTGATGCATGTCAAATGAATGATTGAACGGGCGAGGTTTAGGTCCAGTTGTACTGAATGTTACAGAGCTGTCTCTGGTCTCGGTGGTGTTTTGTTGTTGCTTTATGCAGCCATGCTAATTGGTTGTCAGTGTTTGTTGTGTTTCTAGTTGTGTGCTTTCCAGGAACTGTGCGGACTGTGTGGGCAGTTTTTAACGTCACTAACGGGTCCAGATAAACATCATTGTTTTGGAAAAGGCCAGGGCTCAGGCTGTGTGGAGTTAGTGGTTGGCATTGAGTTACCTCTGGCAGCAAAAACAGACCTGTGACCTGCATCTGAAAAGTTAGTCTGCATTTGCCGCATACCTCGCAGGGAGTATTGCTTTTCCTTGAATTGTTGTTGTCCTGTTTTATGTTCTAATTTGTGGACACATTGCCTCAGAAAAACGTAAATAGCAGACTTCTGATTAAACGGTGCAGTACTGATAGAGTTGCAGTCAATTCACAGAATACGGTAATAATGAAGATTGAGGTTTTTTTGTTTGTGCAAACTTTATGGCACAGACTGAGCTGCTTAGATACCATCAAGTTTTGAAAAACGTGTTGTCGTTTGATGCCTAATTTCAATACGTAAGGAGTAAATCTCATCAGTGCGAGTGCATGAACACACAGCTCTTAAGCATTTTCATGAATGATACGATGACTTCAGTTTCTGGTAAATAGGTTTATTTTTCATGTTGTAAAATGTTGAAAATATTTGGACGATTCCCAGCTCTACACTGAAAGCTTTTCACCACCACAGTTACATCCAGATCGTTTTCATGTGTGTTTCACAACAACAGTTTGTCTCGTCTCTGCTGTTTGTTGGCTGTCAGTGAGGACTGTGTTGTCAAACATCCGTGCATCCCCAGCTACATGCAGTAACTGCAGTGTACAGAGTGGGCTTGTCACAACCAGAGATATCACTTGACAGTTGTCATAGAAATAATTGCAATTAATGATATAATTGTATTTTTCTATTCATTTTCTGTCACTAGTATAAGCTTACTACTAGTTTCATATTTTTATTGTTTTTTTATGGTGGCAGCTTCACTCAGCTTAGCAGCTGGCCTGTCATCGAGTTGGCAGGGCTCTGGCATTGAGCACTGAGGAAGGCGTTGACTTCACTTTTGAATTTCTGTCGGTCCTCGATGATAATAATTTCCTGTGGAAGGCTGTTCCATAGATCCACTGTAGCTGGGAGAGAGCTGGGGGACATTTACACCTTATGAGGAAGAAAAAGCATTCACTGGCGTTGAACATTGGAACATGTAAATATTAATTACATTTCTGTTTACCTATTTAGGCTCTGCAAACAAAAGTTGCAAACTGTTGTTTATTTACTCTTTGCTGCTCTAACGTTTTCAGAACGTACACAGATATGCTAATAATAATGGTCCAAAATTATGTAAAATGATATGTCCTTTATTACAAAATGTGAAAATTAGAAATTATGCTTATATGAACTGAATATGATTTTTGTCTAAAAGTACAATAAGTGTTGCCGGCTAATGGTCAAAAACAATGAAATAATTTAACCACCACCGCCTGTCTGTTCACATCATGATCAGGTAGTGATTATGTAATAATTGACAAGCCTGGTACAGACGCATTTAGAGTTTAATGACAGAAAGCTTCTAAATAAGTTAAGTGACCTTTTGGTGGTGTTCCTCATTTCAAGGAAGTCTGACAGCTTTCTGGTCCAGTGGAAAAGTATTGTTGTTTGAAAGGAACACAAGTGACTGTCATTAGCGTCTCTGCAGTGGAGATGTGATATGTGATTTGAACCAGTTTTCTCCCAGGTCGTAGTCAGGAGTGGACCACACCCCTCTTATTTTTTTGCAGTCCCAGACAGGGTGCCTAAAATGCATTATTATAAGTTGGCAGGTCTCCAACATCCGAATGGCAATGCAGTGGATACGGATGGCTTTCCATTTTTTTGCTTTCAGGGTAAATGGAAAGACTTCCCCTTAGTGTTACCCTATCCCCCCTCAGTATGCAGACACAGCAGGAAAGGACACAACTACAAGTCTAACAGAAAAGACAGAGCACGGAGCCAGGTGTGGTAGAGGATTTTAAGCTGAACTCTGAAATATTTCTTTTAATTTCACTTTTACCTGTAGTAACACGCCCATGCTCTAGGAAACGCCTCTCACTGCCGGATGACTTCAGTAGGCGAGGAAAAGGTCCAAGACCGACTGTTTAAAGACACTCAGTGGAAGTTCATCCATGTCTTTGTAGATGCATTATGAGCAGATTTGGGCGCATAGAACAGGTATAGATATGCATTTGTAAGACAGAAACGTCAACACAAGAATCACTTCATTGGAAGGTTAGAATTTAAGTTTGCCCTCCAGCACTGAGTAAAAAGTGCCAGGAGAGACAAGTAAAGTTTTGCAGTGTCACCATCTTGAACTCCCATACAGTTTGTCTTGAGTTTTATTTTCACCGTCTTCCCTCTAATACGATGCGAATGTGGTCTCTGTACAGGAACAATCTGCAACGGTTTCCCTAAATTCAACATTTGCAGCTCCTTGCAGCGTACCCTGCAGCTGAGAGCCAGCGCTCTGACAGATTCTTGAATCTCCCCGTGTAACTCAGGGCTGAGTTATTTTGGGTGAGGTGCAGAACATGCTGGATAAGCACAGCTGGTGGTGTTAATGTTGCTAACTGTACACTGCATGTACAGTATGTGTGTCTCTACCTGTATTTGTGTACTGTATAATGCATGTGTGGGTTTTTGAGTTCCAGGAGCTTCTATTGTCGCTGATCTCTTGTTGTTGTTGTTGTGTTACATTGAAGAAGACACTGATCTGACTTCAAAGATGCAGTTTTCTGTGTTAATAATTTGGTGTAGTCAGGTACCTTGTATTGATTTTAAACATTTTTATATACAAGCAACAACACAGAGCTGCATAATGAATCAAATCAAAATCAATCATTGCAATATCAGCCTGTGCAATGCTAGATCACAAAATGCTGCAGTTTAAAGGTCCAGGGTATGTGATGTGGTATTTTGGATTCATTGACACTCAGCAGAAAGGTGCACTATGTAGAAAAACGAAGGCTACTTTTTGTGTTCCTTTTTCTAGTTTGTTTGTTTGAGTTGGGGGAAAAACTACACATTTCAAAATGATCAGTAATCTGTTTAGTAATCTATCTAGTATCTTTTTAAAGAATCTAGAAAAGTAAGTGCGAGTGGGCAAAGAAGCACATGAGCTGAAGCACAAGCGATTATTTCAGTTATCCCAGAAAAGGAGTTTAGTCAGGTGGCATTGGAGGACGTGGATGAAACTCCAACTATATATTGCACAGTTTGCTACAAGTTCTAGAGAAAGATTGATAAAACACGGCCGTTTACTTTGAGCAAGTGGATTTTTGGCCCACTTTATCCAAATGGGCAAAAAATATTAATATTGAACCCTGTGTAACTAAAGTTACTGGCAAATGTTTTGACTCTTACTGGAAAGAGCTGCTTGGTGTTAAATACAAAATAATGTGTTCGTAGGGTTTAGGAGGTGGCCGGATGTATTCCCAGTAGGGATGGGTCATGATTTTCGAGTATCTAAATGGAATTAATTTGATTTGTTGCCCAGCCCTGGGTGTACATAATAAGCACACAGACACTAGGTTGTCCCACTCACATTTCTTAGTTAATTAAATTGCAGTCTTTTGTGATTGTATATTTGCACAAGCTGACGTTGCAGCTCAAGTATACGGTACATCCATTTATGTACATGCAAATTACTCTACATTAGCCCCTTAAACTTCTCTTCACACACACACTGAACTGTTTTGCACCAGTTTGCACACTTTTGTTTCACAGCATCCTTTACACATTTCAGTTAAAGTGTGTGTGTGTGTGTAGATAAAGCATTGCAATCCAGCAACACCCCCACTTAGTTCAACACAGAATTACTTGCAATTTCATAACTGACCTTGGCACCCGCCTCTGACGTTGACGTCAGCATTTTTTGGGTTTTTTTTTTTTTTTTTTTTTCACCATTCGGGAAGTCTGTGGTGGGACAACGAAATGCCATCTGCCAGCTATCTCTGTGTCACACACACACACAATATCTCTCCTGACAGTCGGTGATCAGCTTAAAAAGAGAGGTGGTGTACTTGATTGTCCTACTGTATACGGTAGCTAAATATAACTTCATGGCAAGGAGCTGGTCATGTCTTGAAGGCTGTAATACTTCAGTGAAGTGTTTGTTTCCATGTGAAGCTCCGTTGTGTGCAAAAATCTGATAAATTGTCTTATGGAAAACACTATTTTTAAAGTAAATGACATATTGATATTGTTCTGCTGTCGTAATAATGTCACAGCAGAACTAGTAATGAACCTTTGAGGGTTTTTGACCAGAACTAACATGCTACATTCAAAACTTGTACCGTGGAATAAAAAAAAAAGAGAAATATTCTCCTGAATTGACATCAATAAATCCTGCTAAAGTAAAACTAGTTGTTGTGACTCAAGGCTGTGAACTGCAGGAAGAGCACCCACTCTCGGTCTGTCTTCTAAAACATACATTTTTTTTCCCTGTGGCCTGATGTGGTTTCTCTCTCCCTTCTTTGACAGCGATGTTACGAACACAAACAGTACAGAAACGGCCTCAAGTTCTGCAAACAAATCCTGTCCAACCCCAAGTTTGCAGAGCATGGAGGTAAGTCGCAGAAGTGTAAATGTTTGGACGGAAAGATGCAATGAACAAATCTCTTTTCACCGACAGTACTGAATGTTCCTCTAATTGTGTCCTCGCAGAGACCCTGGCGATGAAGGGCCTGACCCTGAACTGTCTGGGTAAGAAGGAAGAGGCCTACGACCTGGTGAGAAGAGGCCTCCGCAACGACCTCAGGAGCCACGTCTGTATCCTCTAACAGCATGTGTCTGCATTCAGGAGACATTGTTTGGATGCATTAGTGACCACATGTGTTTTATGGAAAGGCTCAATGTGTGTGATTCCACACACTGTGTAGATGAACTCTTGTCTCCGTGGAGTATAGTCAGCACATCCCCTCTCTGTCTTTCTGACTGTGAAATCTGTGCACATTTTTCGCAGATAAGTGCTATCTCAGCCTAAAGTCAACACATCTTAGAGCAGATGACACTCGGAGCTCTCTTTTTGGCTTCACTTGTAATTTTTTTTATCTTTGGAGTCTGCAAAGGCGAACCTGATTTACAGCGAAATATCATGTTTTAGGGCTTTACAACAAACTAATTTATAGTCACTTGTAACTTTCTGTTCCTTAAGCACATCCTCTCCCCTGTTTAGTCAGACACATATAGCTGCAGTTATAACTGAAATTAAACAAAAGAAACTCATCAACTCTAGATACAATGAGCTCTTAAAAACAATGCTGACTTATTCGAAAATGTCTTTGTATAATTAGAAGCTACTGCACTTCATTAGAAAATGTGCGATCATGAGTGTGATAGGAGGCCAGTGTTTGTCGCTGCCATAACATAGTTTCTGCACTGTTGAAAGTTTTAAAACAAAGTCAAGAATAGAAAATTGACACAGATGTCAGTGTTTCCTGGACATGTAGTACACAACAGTCATTTTTAAATTCAAAAACGTTTTAAATGATTTATTAATTGAAAGGATTTTTTTTTTAAATGCCAGTAATTATTAAATTCAATTTTTTTTGCCACGCTGCTCTTCGCTCTCCCCTTCTATGATATTTTATTTTTATTTTACAGAGAGAACCCAAAAACAAGATGAAAAACTCCCTACATGACTGAAACATCGGCAATAGCGCTCTTTTCCCGTTCCTCATATCATGTTGTTGTTACTTAACAGACACGCTGATGTTAGTTTAATCAACCTCCTTTCTCTTTTCCTCTCTCCTCACTTCTTGTAACCACATCTTCACAACTTCTATCTGTTGTTTCAAATTTAAAACCCTCAGCAGAGTTTTGTAATGCAACCTCATGGTACAGTATTTCATAAAATTCTGAAGCAGAGACTACAGTTATTTTGCTCGCCACTGCAAAATGTATAGAATGGAGACCTTGAATGTGTGTACATATGCAGGAAATGTGTATGCTCTTTAACTCCCCCGTGCGTCCCAGGCTGGCACGTATACGGCTTACTGCAGCGCTCAGATAAGAAGTACGACGAGGCCATCAAGTGTTACCGCAACGCTCTGAAGTGGGACAAGGACAACCTGCAGATCCTCCGGGACCTGTCCCTCCTGCAGATCCAGATGAGAGACCTCGAGGGCTACAGGGTGAGGACGTGAGAGTGACGCAAATGATCGATCAATCAATCTGAAAACCACCCCAGATCCAATATAGTACATTTCAGCTGTCTGGGCCCTAAAGGCTAGGACTGCCATGAGAGGCAGAGCTTTGAAATGTGGCAGATTGTCTTTGTTATACACGGACAAAAAAACAGACTCCAACAATATGTGGGGGAAAGAAGTTTCCTGAATACCCACACTTCCATCTGTCGCTCTCCTTGGTCCAGGACGCGGTGTGACTCTGATCTGGAGAGGACGGTGCATATCAGCAGGCAGATACCAGGCTGCAGTCAGTCTTGACAATGTAGAACAGCTCTCCTGGGATTTAGATGCTTATTTGGTGAGAGGTATGAAATGGCAGAATCTAAAAGCCTGCTTGAAAGGATTAAAAATATGGATAAAAGACAGGAAAGGGAGGGGTACTGAGTGAGAGAGTTATTTTTTTATTTTTTTCCCCCCTTTCTCTCTGAGCGACTTAAAGACTACCCTGTGTCGATACCATGAATCAGCAAAACTGCTTTTCTCCAACTTGTGCTGCCAGCTGTCCTCTCCTTCCTCTCCTTCCATCCTAGTTTATCTCCTCAGTCTTTCATTACATTTTGTGTCAGAGAGTCATAACAGAGGCCATAAGCGCAGCCTTTTCCTCACACTGTTGGTTTCAATGTTAAAGAGGTACTAAACACTAAAACGTGTTTTTGAGCTGTAAACTGAATTATACAACTCCAGCAGGATGAAACGCACCAACGCTGGTGTAAATATTTATAAAAGTCAGCATTTCCTCTGTAAAATGGCTCAACACGCCACCTCCCCGTTTTAAAATCCTCCTGAGCCTTCCCACGCTGATGCTGACAGTCAACCATTTTGGATTACTGTGCATCATGACATTTTTAAAAAATTTAAAAAAAATCTGTGTCAACACCCTCTAATCAGAGGTGAGCAGCCCACTGCCCTTCACAGGGAGTCGCTCATTTTCTGACAGGTCCAACTGAAGTCATCATATCGCTTTATTGGGAACCACAGGACTCTCACGGATCACTTTAAATCTGAAATGACATTAAAACACCAAAGTCAAACAACAACACAAGCTGCAGAACTGCTGTTTTCATCAGACAACCCAGGTTTAATGTTTAACGGTTTAAAGCTGCAGTGCTCATTTTTTTGTGTCAAAAATGCAGTTACCTTTTGAGAATATTGTAATTCAAGTGGTCTGAGAGGAAACAAGAATCCTACCCCCTTCTCTGGACTCTGTAGAAAATCTACCCAAGTGACAGAAGGTTTTTGCCCCTCACGTGTTTTCAGACAGGTAGGGGGATTGACGCAATTGACAGCTGTAACTACCGATCACAGTACAGATCCCATCTGACGTCACTCTACTGTTCTCATACAGAAGCCACTTTTCTATAGCAGTACAAAACAGCGTCAGGTCATAAATATTTATATTTAGTCTTTTGATTTGGACCGAGAGGAGAGAGCTGCAGGAGGAAGGTGTGTATTCTCAAATTCTGGCTCCAGACCCGGCCACCCCCACCCCCACTCCCACCCTGATTTTGGCTCTTGTTGCTTTAAGAGCGTAGTAGGTCCCCGTGGGAAAGGGCTATATGATGGCAGAAGAAAAGCATTAAATATACTAATTTTAATCTATTCTATACATGGTTTTGCATAGGTGTCTCATTCTGTCCTGGTGATGTCCCTGAACTGCTGCTGTCTAACATCCACGCATCCCCCTCTTCACCTCTTGCAGACCTTTCTGCACTTCTCAGAGTCATGCAGTGTTTGGAGTCAGGCTCAGATCGGTGGCACAGTTACACTTGATGCTTTGTTACAATTGACTGTGTTCCCTGTGTGTTCGCGTAGGAGACACGGTACCAGCTGCTGCAGCTGCGTCCAGCGCAGCGGGCCTCCTGGATCGGCTACGCCATCGCTTATCACCTCCTGGAGGACTACGAGATGGCCGCAAAGATCATTGAAGAGTTCAGGAAAACACAACAGGTAACATTTCTTTTATATGAAGTTCAAAGTATGATGCGATCCCAGATGCTCATGCTATAAAATGTACCCTGATTAATCACACCATAGTAGTGTTGTACTCACTGACTGATGCATCGGCGTTGTTATAGTTTTAAGTATGGGCGTCGTCTGTCGGTCACAACTACAATAGAGTTGACGTTCTCTCTGGCTAGCTCCTGATAAGACCTGTCTACTTCCTGTATTTATGCCTTCCATTTAATACACAAAGCTTGTGTGACTATTTCCTGAACAGCATAAACACAAATCGACCCAGTAGCTCCAGTCATTTTTTTCATTCCAGCTTAAGAACGTGTTATTTTTGTGTCACAAATATTTTCCGGTGCGTCTATCCAGACATCTCCAGACAAAGTGGACTACGAGTATAGCGAGCTTCTGCTGTACCAGAACCAGGTGCTGCGGGAAGCGGGTCTACACAAAGAGGCCCTGGAGCACCTGTCCAACTACGAGAAACAGATCTGTGACAAACTGGCAGTGGAGGAGACACGAGGTGGGTCGCTGTGCTTCACGTTGACTCTTTTGCGCTTTCACACCTACCTTGTTTGGTTCGGACTTGTGTATTTTTCAGTTTGTTCCTAACCAAATGTGCAAGTGTGAAACCTCCCCTGGACCATGGACCATGTCCTTAGTTTGGAAATATTTTAGTCTCAAAATACAGAAAAGCAAGACTGTAACTTGTAACATTTGTGAAGGCAGTCCTCTGAGTTGTTCTACATCACACAATAAAATCAATTTAATTCAAGTATCACATGAGAGAACATGTTATTGATATTGACATATATTCAAATTCAGGTATCAGAATTGAATTGGACCTGGGGGGAAAAAGTGAATCGGTGCTTCTTTTAAGTATGTGTTTTGTAGTTACGTTTTCTGACCCTGCCGCTGTTTCCGTCTTGTTTTGGTAGGAGAGCTGCTGTTGAACTTGGAGCGTCTGGAAGAGGCAACAGAAGTCTATCGTCGCCTGCAAGAGAGAAACCCAGAGAACTGGTCCTATTACCACGGGCTGGAAAATGCCTTAAAACCAAGTATGTTCTTTTTGTCCAATGAGCAGAAAAAAACCCAGGTTGTTCACTCTACAGTTGGCATCACCCGACTGTTTGTTTGGGTTTTTTTAGGCAGCGTAGAGGAGAGACACAAGATCTATGAGGACGCCTGGGAGAAGTTCCCCAAAGGACTGGTTCCTCGCCGGCTGCCCCTCAACTTCCTCTCTGGTGTGGCAATAATCCGTCTCCTTTCATCTAAAACAGTAACTTCAGTTAACACCTCCATCCATGTTTTGTAGAGCAAACGTAGCAAGTAGTTGTTATGGATATGTTTTAAATCATTATCTTGAAAGTCCTTTGAATAAACTGTAGTACATAAGACTTTGTGAAGCAAAGAAAAGGTTAAAGAACTTTTTCTTCTCTGCAGGTGAGAAATTCAGAGAGTGTCTGGACAGGTATCTGAGGATGAACTTCAGTAAAGGCTGTCCACCCGTCTTCACTACCCTCAAATCACTGTACAACGACAAAGAAAAGGTACTGCCGCTGTTTGGAGAAACCTAAATCACAGTGATGCCTCTGCCTCTTTAAACCAGCTTACATAATGCACTAAAGAAAATTGCTTTCATTTCTGCCAAACAGGCCTAAAACTAGGTCTCTTTCCCTTACTGCGCAATGTGGCTGTAGTTTTGTAATCATCCTCTTTTCCTTTGCAGGTTGCAATAATAGAGGAGCTGGTGGTCAGCTACGAGACCTCGTTAAGAAGCTGTCGAATGTTCAGTCAGAACGGTGAGGAGAAACGTACACAATCAAGATGATCTTTAACCAACTGTTATTTCATTTATGACTTAACTCCTGCAGTTTTTTCAGGACATACAGGGTCCAGCTCTCACAAAACTCAAAACAAGCAAAGTAATACATATAAAGTTTAGTATCTTTAGTATCTGACTTTAGTGGCATTTATGAGATAGTTGTTCTGATTAGATCTTTACCAAATTTTTGTAACTGTATTGTATTGCTGTTGAACTGTCTGTCTAAACTGTAGATGATGAGACAATAGCACAATCTTCAACGATATAATTATCAGAACCCCTAAAACACGTTACTTGTGTAAGGTATTTGACTAAGCCAGCTGGAATTACCATCTCCACCTCATTTTGACCCAGGAAAAACCCTGTCATAACATTAGGAAATGTGTCTGCCCTTATGTAGACGACGGTAAGGAGGAGCCGCCGACCACGCTGCTCTGGGTGCAGTATTTCCTGGCACAGCACTACGACATGATTGGCCAACAGACACTGGCTCTAGAATACATTAACACGGCCATCGAGAGCACGCCAACGCTCATTGAACTCTTCCTTATCAAAGCCAAGATTTACAAGGTAAAATCCACCACACACTCCACGTATTTACTGTCACATACAACCGAGCAGCGTTCTTGGTAGACGCTGTGCCATGACTGTTGTATTGACCTTTATCTTCCCGCAGCATGCTGGGAACATTAGAGAGGCTGCTCAGTGGATGGATGAGGCCCAGGCTCTGGACACAGCTGACAGATTCATCAACTCCAAGTGTGCCAAGTACATGCTGAAGGCTGGCATGATCAAAGAGGCAGAGGAAATGTGCTCCAAGTTCACACGGGTGAGAAAACTGTGTGTTGGCGTGTACACACAAAAAGCTGACAAGCTGAGGAAAGCCATCCAAACAGATGTTTGTTTACACGTTTGTCATATGCAGGAATTTGTGTTTAAGGTCCAAGAGTATCTCAGATGAACAGGGATCCAGTGCTCATGTGCGTGTAGGGTTTTTAAATTGAAAGATTGATTTTAGGTTTACTGTGTGGTGTTTGTTTATGACAACAGAAACTTATAGGGAGTTAAATAACTACACTAAATAAATACTCGTGGTCCACATCAAATCGGAGTGCAGTTCTGTTCTGATTGTGAACAATCATCTGAACAAGCGGACTGAGGTGGTTCACACACTTTGAGATGGAAAGCTGGGGAGAAGGAATCAAATGGCTGCTGGTCAAATCAGATTCAGCCACTGGTGCAAACTTAGTCCTCAGGTTTGCTATTTCTAGAATGCTAACGCTAGTAGTACGCTCTTATCCTACTTCCTGTTTGAGCTTATGATGTGACATTGGAGCTGTTGACCCCCTGCTGCTGAAAAACATCTAAGTATCAAATCGAACTAGTATTAAACATAAGAAATGTTTTATACAAGTGTCTTTGTGTTTCTGTAAGCCTTCATTGTTTGATTTGAGCTTTACAGTTTGTATTTACAGTAACAGCAGCAGACGCTAGAGTGTCGACACAGTGCTGGTCTGCAAAGGCAACAGTAAATGGCAGACCTACAGTGTCGTCATCTCTAATGTAGTGACTACTATCCTTGTTTTGTTTTTTCCATGTGATTTACTGATACATGGTTCTGTTTGGTCTATGCACAGGAGGGAGCATCAGCAGTGGAAAACCTGAACGAGATGCAGTGTATGTGGTTCCAGACAGAGTGTGCACTCGCCTACAAGGCCATGAACAAGTTCGGCGAAGCCCTCAAGAAGTGCCACGAGATCGAGAGGGTGAGTCCTTCCTGTCAGGGATCAAACTTGGGGTGTAATGTATTGCACACTCTGTTAAAGACTCCACATCTCTGCGCAGTTTTCACATTGCTTTTGCCTCGCCTTCTCTCACTCATCAGCATTTTGTCGAGATCACGGACGACCAGTTTGATTTCCACACCTACTGCATGAGGAAGATGACGCTACGCTCCTACGTAGACCTACTGAAGCTGGAGGATGTGCTCCGGATGCATCCCTTCTACTACAAGGCTGCCATCACCGCCATCCAGATCTACCTGAGCCTCCACGACAATCCCCTGACTGACGACAGCAAGGAGCTCCAGGCGGATACTGGTGAGACTTTAGGAGTCAGTGCGTCGCTTCAGAAGAACTGTATTCACATTTTCTTCTCTCTTTGATTTGTTGAATGTGTTGGAGAGTATTATAAATATTTGCTTTGTCAACGAAAAACAGTCAATTTAGCACTACTCTCTCTTCTCTAGCTAACCTCTCAGACAAAGAGCTGAAGAAGCTGAGGAACAAGCAGCGGAGAGCCCAGAAGAAGGCTCAGCTGGAGGAGGAGAAGAAGAATGCTGAAAAGGAGAAGCAGCTTAAAAACCAGAAGAAGAAGAAAGAGGATGATGACGAGGAGATCGGAGGGCCCAAGGAGGAGCTCATCCCTGACAAACTGGTTAAGGTTAGTATCTGTGTTTCCCTAAAATGTCAAACTAATTTGAAGTGAACTTTTAAAAAGTTGCAAAAAAGAAAAACAGAAAATGCGAATTATGTGCATTTCCATAAAGTGGTTTGGAGTGAATGAACAAGGCTACGTAATGTCATCAGAAGATGGTGCTATAGGCTACATTACACATGGCTGCAATAAACCAAAGTAGAGCAGTCGGTTGCTGTTTTCCATCTAAAATGCCTCTGATGGGTTTTTCATGGATGAGGCTGAGGAATAATTCCATCTCCTCATCATGTCCACACTACCTGTTCTACTACCAGACATGTTTCAGTGCTTTATGGGAATGGGAGTATGTTAACACCCTTAGAAAAAAGGCAAAAACCACCTCAAGTGAATGGATTTTCCTTTTTCCATAAACATTTTCAAATGCAAAACTTCAAAATGTGCATAAAATACATTTATGGAAACGCACCAAGAGCTGCCTACATGGACCTGACAACTTACAGTAGTGTGACAGACAAAACCATTATAGGGAAAGTAACCACTTTGTCATGGAGGATTGGGAAGATAAAAAAAGTCTTCATATGGTACATGTTTGTATGTCCCCACAAATGCAATGTCACATTTTCACAAATATGTATTCTGATAACTTATTCCAGCAGGGGATTTAAAGGTTGACCCCGGGCCTGGGACAGCTGACCTGGTGTCCTCCCGATGTAGTCTGTCTTGAAGCTGAGCTTTCTGTGCTTTCTCTCTCTGTCACATTCTGTTTCTAGGTAGAAAATCCACTGGAAGAAGCCGTCAAGTTCCTGATGCCTCTGAAGCACCTGGTCAAAGACAAAATCGACACACACTTACTGGCCTTTGAGATCTACTTCAGGAAAGGTCAGCAAGCCAACACTATTACTCTTATTTTCCACAACGTTACTTTGTCTCCTACTTTTTAATTTATTTTTTTTTACCCACTTTTCATCCGTCTTCTCTCAGAAAAATACCTGCTGATGCTTCAGTCAGTGAAGAGAGCGTTGGCCATCGACCCGGACCACCCATGGCTACACCAGTGTCTCGTACGCTTCTTCAAAGGAGGTAAAGTTTCTTCTCATTTGTTCCATCTTCCACTTTTTTTTTTTTTTAATTTCTGCCATACCTCATGCCTCCCTCCATCTTGTTCCTTTTCACTCTGCTTTCAGTGTCTGAGAGCAAGGGTCTGCCGGAGGTGGTCCGGACGGTGCTGAAGCAGGAGATCACCCGGTTGTTTGGAGACAGCAACGCTAAGAGCTTCAACCAGGCCTACCTCACTAAGCACTCCAGCTCCATACCCCACCGACTGGCTGGTAGGCCTCTATGTTAAGACCAGCAGTAACATCTAATACATCTGCACACACGGTTTCCCTCCATGACTGACTGTTCATCTCTCACCGTTTGTCCTACAGCTGCTAAGATGATGGTGTATCTGGACTCATCGACAGAAACGAAGGCGGCGGAGCTGGCCACTGCACTAGATGAGTCACTTGACAACAGAACCATACAGGTATTTCTACAAATATGAATAGGTATATCCTAGTCTCATGGTGCCAGATCTAACTCTGCACTTAGTTTGTGTCGTGCCATCGCTGGAGACCGCTCTGACACCATCCACTACGGTTCTGAAATGGGGAAAGAAACACTCTTTGGGTTGTTTGGCTAGTTTGTATTTCTATAAATGAATGACACTCATCTTGGGCGGCGCTAAGTGCAGGATGCAGCGACACTGCTTTTGCAGAGTAGTGTTTTTATTTGATCATTTGCATGTGGAGGAGTGAGCTGTGGTGTTAAAATGACTAAATCCCAGCAAAAGGAAGTGGCACATAAAAAGACGTGTGTTGTAGAAACATACATGAACTGATATGCTCAATATATGACAGGCCATTATTATGACCCAGCTCATAATCGTATGTACTGTTAAAAACAATAAAATCTTGGAAATAACATTTACATTTTTCGTCATCCTTTCCTTCCCTCATCAGATCTGCACAGAGGTCCTGGAGGGTCTTCGGAGCGGCGTCCTGGGCGACTGCAAGGAGCGTGCCGAGTCCTATCGCGCAGAGTGTCACAAGCTTTACCCCTACACGTTAGCTTTCATGCCCCCAGGATACGAGGAGAACACCAAGATCGCCAACGGAGACGTTTCCACAGAGACGGAGGAGCTAGCCAACGAGATGTGAGCGCAGCAGAACAACCACCGCGGATGAGAAAAATGGAATTGGGCCGAGCACGGAGCCTTGCGGTACGCCTGGCAGCCATTTTGTTTAGAGCCAGACACGGGAAGCGAAATGGGTGTTTCGTTCTTTGGCTCAGCTTAATCGGGTCTGACCTGGCATGGCTTGGCTCCCTCCCAAACGGTGAAAATCAGGACTGTGTGTGTGTGTTTAATGAGTGCATGTGTGTTTGTGTGCGTGCATGTGTGTGTATATTTGTGGGAAAGGGGGGGAGGGGAAGATGAAGATGACAGAATGGCCATTTTACTTTTTTAATAGAGCCGACACTCAATGCAGAATATGAAAATAAACAATAGTTATTGGCAAACTGTCGGGAGAAACCCTGACAGACGGACATGGGTTTCTTCAGAGATGACGAATCATGGTGACGGCAGCCACTCGAGTTTGACTCAGTGCTGCTTCGACACATGCCTAACGCATACTGTGTTCCCCTTATTTTTTAAAAAGAGAAGCTAATTTAACTGAAAGTAGGACACGTCTGTCCCTGGGGAATGGGAGACTTGAGCTGAGTGGATCTGATCTCTGACAGATCTGTAGGAAGCTGAGCAGGAAGAGACACCGAGGACCTAAAGTAGACACTTGAGGACATCCGGCGACCGCAGGTGGACCCGAATCCGCCGCGAGACTCGCCTGCGCTCCAGTTAAACCTGCCGATCGTGTAAAGGAAGAACCAGCTTCTGACGGGGCACTGAGAACTCATTATGTCAACAAGCTTTTTTTTTCGGTCAGACTGTGCTTCCCTTGTGGTCCCCGGTTCAGCTCGGGAATATGTAATCCTCTGTCTGTTCTCATGGAGCACCTTGTAGCACAGATTAAAAACTGTAACGGTTGTATGTCGTGCTCCATCCCAAATACACTGCTACTCTTTAACGTAGTTCAGAGAAAGCCGGATAGATCTAAGCAATACCTAGACACCTTCCTTCCTGTGCAGAACGGAACAATGAAACGTGTTACTCTTGATGATAATCATTTCCAGATCTGATTTGAAAGTGGTTCCACTGGCAGAGTCACTTGTCTCGTCGCTGTTGTCACTGTTTATTTTATCTGCATGTACACAGGGACTTAGCAGTCAGACGTGGAAACGAGCCTCCAGTACTTCACACGTCTCTTCTCCGCAGATAAAAACGGCTCCTCTAAAGGTCAGAGTTCATCAGCATCGAAGGCCGTTTGCCCCGGGGAGAGGGGGGTCGCAGAAGTGAAAATTGTTACAAGGCGAGAAAAACAATAAGCACCTGGAATTTCTTTTTACTGATCTGTTTCCCCATTTTTTTTTTTTCTTTCCAGTAATCTCTTTTCTTCCCCCTTTTTCCTCTAATTCGGGTTCTAATGTGAAAGATGAATTCTGAGATGGTGATGTATGATATCTCTGGATTTTTGTATTAAAACCAAACAAAAGAAAAACCACTGACTTTTTGGCGTCAGTATGTGTGTGTTCACCTAGACTGGGCTGCTTGTGCGTTTCTGGGCGAGGTCTAACGTGGATCAGCTCAGCTCTTTGGATGAGATTGTTTTGGTCCTCAGATCTAACACGTGGCTGTACAGTGAAACCACCAGCAGGGGGCAGCACCGTGTCCGTCTGATCCACTGGATGAAAGAAGCTGCTGAGTTAAGGAATGTGACTTTAGGGTCTTGGTTTTCAAACTTTGTCCCAGAAAATTGACAGTTTTTCACAAGTTGCTAAGGCACATCCACTTAAATTTACGCTCCGTTTTGTCAAAGAACAAATGCATAACTTCACAGTCATCTTCACAAACTTCCAAACTTTCAGGTCAAATCCAAACTCAAAACCATGTGATCTGACATCAAAACCAAACTCCGCCTTCAGTCGTCACACATTAGCCATGGAAAACCTTCTACTGCAGTGGAGAATAATTGTCAAAATGTTGAATTCCTCAACGTACAAATAAATGGAAATGGAGAGGTGGGGGGGTATAGAAAGAACTCACCTTTGTTCTACCTCTGTATCCTGTCTCTGGTCTGGATCAGACTCAACCTCGTCATCACAGATATTAGTCCAGCCCTGTTGCATTCAGCACAATTTGACATCAGTGATTTCTAAAACCAGTGTTTATTTAAGGTCCCGTGTTGTGCAGAGACATTTTATTCACCACTAACACTGTGGGGAAGCCAAAACGAAGCTGATTTTTACCTGACATTCTACGTTACGTGTTTATCCTTCGTTGTGGTCTTTATGGGGATTCGTGTAGTTTCCATGTTTTCAGGTCCGACTCTTTTCCCAGCTCCTCTCTGATGCTTTTGGGTTTGTTTGTTTTTTTTATTTTATTTTATTGGATATTTGTTTTGCTTAATTCTACCGATAAAAATGTGATTCCGTAGAACGATTCCTAGTGTTTATTGAATCGAGAAAAATCTGCAATCTGTCACCTCATACCAAACCAAACCAAACCCGAACGGAGCGGGTGACGGCGCGCACGCCTCGTGTGTCTGTTCAGAGCTCGATCACGTCGAAACTGTTGCAGGTGGAGACACTTTTGGCCGTGAATGTCCCTCAGTAAATACTATGAGAACATGTATCACGCGTTTCTGCTTCAAACTAAAACCGTGCGTTGCTTTAAAACATCTTCATACTTCTTCGAAACGTCCCCCCTCCCCGTTTCCCTCCCCGTTTCATCGTCGCTGTCAGAAAAGGAGACGCCACTTCTCCTCTTCTCCTTTTATTTGCGGACTAGTGAAGTGGGGAGAAGAGCAACGAAGCGTCTTTCTACTTGCTCTCCCTCTTCAGAAACGCGGCTGCGTCGCTGTTTAGACTCGAAAGCAGCATCTCAAGAAACGTGTTTTCTCTGACCGTTGCGGGGTTTTTTTTTTTTTTTTTTTAAGTGTGAAGCCGAGCGCTTTTTTTGTGTGTTTGCGGTTTCTCGTGTCTTTGCCGCTAAATGGAGTCGTCTCTGGAGTTTTCCGGCTCTCTGGGCAGCGTGTCCTCGCTGCTGACTCGCTGTCGGACCTTTAAGGTGCTCGTGATCGGAGACTCCGGCGTGGGGAAGACCTGCCTCACGCACCGACTCTGCGCCGGGGAGTTCCTCAGCGGAGTGGAGGCCACTATCGGCGTGGACTTCCGCGAGAGAGTGCTCGATATTGATGGAGAGAAAATTAAGGTAAGTCAAATGCAAAAAAAAACAAACAAACCCTCATAAAACAATACAAATGCTTCGTGCGCACGACTGTGCCAAACGGGCCATTTTACGCACGGTCTTGTTCATGCGTCCCTGCTGCCACATGTCTCTTTTTGGGTGTATCTCTTTATTAGTGGACGTGTAAAACAAAAGCTGATGAAACCACTAGTGGCTGCACAGATAACACTGACTTATTTGTCCCAAATTGAATGACTGTCATTCTCCACATGTCACAACCAGCAGAACTGATGCAGCCTCCGAATCACTTGACATGCTGCGTTTTAGTCGCATGTTTGCTCTTGATTCTCATAAATTCATCTGTAATATTTTTTTTTTTTTTTTAAATCTCCTGTCATTGTGATTTGAGCATTTAAACACAACGGGCTTTGTTTTGTATTAACCGTGGGTGTTATTTCCTGAGTGTTTTGAAATGACCACGTGAAAGAGGAAGTTTCTGTGCATCATTTATAACCTTAGATTACAGCCGTCTTCAGTTTTATGAAAATGGGGAATTAACTGGATCGTCCCATCTTTTTTCACCATCACAATGCACATTAAGTGATTATTTTACAACAAACTGTTTTGTCTCTTCGGGGTAACTTCAAGTCCATGAGTGTATTAGAAACACTGAGCACCAATCACTCAGTTTCATGCATTCTGGCCAATTTGAATGCATTAATTTGTGCATTTTCTGCATCAGTTTATGGTGGAAATGTCTTTATGTAAAGGAAAACACAATTCAGGCACTGGGTGACCCTTTGGAATATAATGCAATATACTGCGGTGAGACTCTAAATCTTTCGGGGTATTGTTGTATCTATGAGTAGTGTTATTTTTTCCAAATAAAAGTATTCTGCTTCTTTCTTTGTTTTTATTATTAAAATCCAAGTCACAAATCCCCA
>JAPQRN010000001.1:25613361-25639380 GCA_037367275.1 Coranthus polyacanthus
AGGTGGCCCATTGATGGTCAGTATGAGGCATGCTGCCAGATGGTCCCCCTGCAGCCTGTTCCTCAGGTCTGTCTTCAACACAAAAATACAATAAAAAAGAAAAAACAAGTTTTCTAAATAAGCTTCCTCTCTTCCACTCATCGTCTCTACTAGTGCCTGTGATCTTGTTTGATTAGTTGTTGAAAACATTATCTCAACATTAAAATACAACACTTGTCACAAACATCTGGTTATTTCTACAACTCGGAACGTGAGGGTCTTAACGTCACAACATTATTAAGTGTCGTTTTGTTACCTGACCCTCCTCCTTGGGAATTTTTCTCTTCTTTTCAAAATACTTTAAAATACTGATCTGAAATTGTAACCAGTGACGAGTCATTAAGGACTGCAAGCCGATGTTACGCTAGGTCATTCTTAAATGTAACATGTGAGGGACAAACATAAAGTTAAACGTTACTTAAGAAATACATTAATTAACTTGAAATACCTTTCTCTTGAACTTCCTCCATTTTTTGGGGGGGGTATGTATTATATATATATATATATATGTATTATATATATAATATTCACTGTATTACACAGTGAAAGCCTATATCACAGGCACCCATGCAAAAAACACACAGATCTCTCTGTGTTCCATGTTGATGCAACATCCCAAATATGATCAAAACCAGCAGAAGGTGCACATGTGAACACTAGTATGGTGTAAGTGTTAATTGAACGTCCAGCATAATTTGGTGCAGCTTATTTGTGATGCAGTTTGTATAAAAGGGCACCAACAGTGAAATTAATAGTAAAATCTCAATCTGAATTTTGCTACAGTTGCAATCAGTTGATTGATTCATTCATTGATTAGTGTCATGTACGAAGTGCCCCATGCCCAACCCTCATGGGTTCACAAGGTGCCCTTAGACAAAGTTGCAGTGGTCTCATTACGTTACAATTTATTACAAAATGAGAGTTTCCTTTATACTTCGGTCTTAATGACAGCATAGAAATATACACATTACTTTGGCAAGTGTGACAGATCAGACCATGTCTCTCTCAACCACTACATTTGATGTGGACAGCAGTCTAAGCACCAACAGAAATGATAACAAGACAACCAAAATAAGACCCAAGCTGTAACTCCCCAGAGTTACCCTGAAGGCCTGTGGTTTGGCAGTGGTCATGTGGCCAATGTAGTCATGCATTTGGCTTTCGTACTGTTTTCTTTCACTGTTAACCAAAGCACTCAAGTATATTTACGCAGGAAATGTCTGAGCTCACAACAACACATGTATATACACATACCCCCCCCCCCAAAAAAAAAAAACACACCCTTTGTCAGTGGCCCCCATTTTTCCATTAGCCCGGTGTCTTTGTGTTTGCACACATCGTCACTTCGTATTTCTGATCTCCCCTGTCTCGCTTCCTGTCGTCTCCTACATCTCATTATCTCTGCGTGGTCTGTAACCTAATTCCACTGACAGCTCGGCTCGCTGGAGGGAAACTGACAGGCGCAGCGCTGGCCCCGCTGAAATTACCTCGAAATAACATTTCCCTTTGTGCCTTCTTTTAGCTGATATTTCAATTAGGAGGTCAGCAAGGAGTAGGGTGGCACTCTGTTGGATGGATGGATGCAAGGAAGGGAGTGGAAGGGAATCAAAAGGGAGAGGAAACGACAAGTAGCAGAAGCACAAGACAGAGGGCGGATGTCGAGAAAGAAAGATGGAGAGATAAGAGGGCGAAGAGAGGAAAGGAAGGAAGGAAGCGACTCAAGATGAAGAAAGTCAGCAACAGAGAGTGAATTAGATTACAGTGGAGAGAGAGAGAGGCAGAAGTCAAGTGTTATTTCCATCTATCTTCCTCATTAATGTGTTTGCTTCTCATGCGGCCTCTGAGAATGCATTAAGATGACTCATCATGTTATGACTGCTGCTTTATCATGCAGTCTTTGAACTAATAAGCAGTGAAGGAGGTTGAAAGTTCAGCACACAACAGATTCAGACTGAGTAGAGTCCCATGGAGATACTGTATGTAGAGCTCATCAATTAGCAGTTTTATGAATGTGATCTGGGCTTTCTGGTTTCCTACGCAGCTGATTAGCTGATCTGATCTCATAAGGGCAGGGGAATAGCAGCGTTAGCTGAACTCATGTTATACTCATTATGAGCCAACATTTTTTTAAATTACATTTTATATTTCCTAATGACAAATGGAAGGAGAAAGGTGTGTGTTTATGATAGTCCAAGCTTTCTTCTTTTGATAAGATTTTTGTCAATTTATACCTGGGCAACCAATTTTAAGTGACACCAAATATTGGGTTGTCTTGATTAGACAATGGCTGTTTTTGTTGTTCTTAACCTTTTTACATCCACTCTTCTCGTGAAGTAGGGTAAGGGTTACATCTGAGCCATGTTTGAACTGATGTAGTTCAGGTTGTGTTTTAGCCACATGTTAAATACAGAAACTAGAAGATGTACCCTTTCAAATGGAGTCTAATACATGGATTTTGGCTTTACACTTCTTCTGTTATAAACCTATCCCTAACCCCCACTGGGTCTCTGAGGAGCCTGGTGGATGTTAAGAGTTCATTTCACATAGCTAATACTGTACATGTAGCAAGCCGTTTACTGTTTCATCTACTGGCTTCATTCTTAATTGTTGACCACTGATTCTTGAAAAACTTTTACTTTGCTACTAAGAACAGCTTTATGTTGCTTTTGTTTTGCTAATTACTGCTTCTTATACTAACTCCATGTTTGTTTGTTTCCCTCTCGGTTGCTCCTCATCTATATCAGTTACTAAGAGACGCAAGGCCCACCTGAAGAGGCTGGACCGCCGCTGGACCCTGGGGGGTATAGTCAACCGCCAGCAGAGCAGAGGTGAACATGGAGACAGACACGCAGGCACTGGTACACATAGACAGAATATGCAGTGAGGGTAAATGTATGGATGAGCCACATAAAGGGGGCTGCACATCCTGAATCATACATCAGTACAAACCCAGACACTGACTCATTCTCTCTGTCACAGAAAAATCAGCTTGGCTCATACATATGCATACATGAACATATAGGAGGCCAGTCAAGATTATACATATATAATCACTATGTGTATAGATGTGTATATGTATAGATGAAAAAACTTGGACCCATGCATGCAATCAATCAGCCTATACCACTCACCACATCTTTTTGCTATTCACTTTAATCCAAGTACTTAAGTAAGTAATGGTTACATTCTTGTTTCTTGAACAAATAAGTGTACTATGAGCAACTAGGTGCAGATTTGTCCCTATGCTATAGCGAACCTTTGATGGATTTATAGTTTTGTTTACTTTAACAAACAGTTCTCCTGGGCCTCTCCGTCCAGTGACAAGTGACTGTGATGAGATGTGGCTTAGGGTAGCCCTGAAACAGAGGCTTCTGAGTCACAGGCGGTATCTCAAATCACCACAATATTTTCACCGTGAGGAGGCTGAACGCGTTGATGGAAATTTTACATAGATTTAGCAGAAAATGTGGGAAAGACTGATGTAAGAAGTGACCTTTTCTGGATTTGAGCAGAAATGTCCGTTCTGGTTTATTATTGGGTTTAATGGGTCAGTTGGATGGAACTCCTGTCACTTTGAGGCTCTTAATTCAAATTCCATAAGTCACTGGGCTTTGGGAGTCACATTATATGAAAAACAACAAATTCGGCTACATATGTGGTAAATAAAGTGAACTGGTTGTAAACGGACTCTGAGAAACAGCAGTTTTAAACAAAAGTTGTAAATATTTCCCAGACCCTCTCTCCACTCTAGTGATGATCATCCATGACATGAGTACTTTCACACAGAACACAACATTTTTTTCCGAGCTTTTGCGGCATGAATAAAGGCAGCAATCAACTGTTTGTGTGAAACGGTTGTCATGTGACAACAACAATGAGGTGCCTGTTGATTTCTAGCCACACTGTTTTGTATGAAAACACAAAAAAAGACACTGAACTGAAGGACAATGCACCGCCAAACAACTGGACTATCAGGAGAGTGAGGAGCTTGTGTAATGCTAAGGTCATATGAATCAAATACAGAACAGAAGACACTGGATCAGACAGACTGGAGACACACAGGCTGCAGATGAGGCTCCAGGAGATGTTGAATCCATTACTCTTTGTGTCCAATGGCCTGGAGTGAATATATTCGGAGACTAATACGTTTTGCAACTGTCAAAAATAGCTTTGATGTGAAACATTTGTGTAGTTGTTTTTTCCTTCACAGGCCACATATGTAAAGGCCTTATATCTGAAGATGTGCAAAATCATGAAAAAGGAAAAAAAACATATATCCTAAACTGTGATTTTGTAAATACCATACTGGATATTAATTGAGCCCAAAACAGTCTGGAGTCTTGTGAAAGCTTCAACCATGTTTCTACATGAAAGCATGATGAAGTAACGTGGCTCTGAAGTTGGTGTGGGTTTGATCATTTCCGCAACGTCTTCCTTTCCCATGAATTTCCTCTGGGGATTAATGAAGTTCATCTGAATCTGAATCATTGGAAATGTGATTTGCTTGTGTTTTGAGAAAGCTGCGGGGTAAGTTATGGACCACAATTTGTAAGGAAGACAAAGCAGAAGAATAAAAAAAGCACAGAATAATAATGTGTCTGCTTATGCTTGCGTGTAGCAGGCACATAATAAACATACATGTCTAATTTTTAAACATTTAACTCAAGATCAAGTTTTTTGGGACAGGCTCAGTCATTACAATAGTTTTTATGGATGCTAATTCTGTTTTAAAGAGTGCAGCATCTCTTTAAAGTGTATTTGAAGTATTTCAACAGGTATTAGTAGCAAGATAAAAGTCTGTGTTGTAATATGATGCTAACATATAATACAGAACAGTTTATTTTCAGAAGACACTGTTCTAAAAAAATAATATGTCATGAAAACATAATAATCTGTTGCCTATCTCTATTATACCTTTCAGACATACACTACAAATTAGCAAGAATTAGCATAGAAGGTGGTAACATGGATGGAGAGTATTTTTGTCACACATACAGTATAAAATATTCTGATTAAAATGTGGATGATATCAGAAATGAAGTCAAAACGTCAACAAATAATCACGGGCAACATACTATAAGAAACAAATATATCCATAGTACAAAGTGAACCCTTCCAGTGGCCTCCCTCCTCTGCACTTCTCACACAGTCTGCAGGTAAACAATCTCATTTACATCCTCACAAGTATGCACAGGGAGCAGTATATTGGGGCGGCCATGAGTCAGCTCAAACAGTAAAATCTCAAGTCTCCCTCCATCAAACCTGGAACGCTGTTCAGCACACTCTGGGCCGCAAAATAATTGGACTGCATTAAACAGATTTGGATAATAAAGCCTATTCGACTCCCACAGCACAAATGCAACAACCTTGACAGCCGCTGAGCCCCGTGAACATGAATGATTGTGTAACAGTGTTGCTGCTTAATTAAAGCAAGCTCCCTTAGGTTTAAAATGCTGTTGATGACTGTTGTTTGTTTTTTTTGTTCTTCTTAAAAAAAAAACACACACGCAAACAAAACAAAAAAGTCTCTTGCACATATTTAATTTTTTCAAGTCATTACTGTAATACTCAAAGAGATGTGATATCTGGAAAAAAAAAACACACACACATTCACTTCTCTTGAGGGCAAGTTTCAAATGCAGACGTTCTCAGGCTGTGATTTAGGCAAGCATTTAGATCTGGTTCCAGGATTAGTCAGGGCCTCTACCAGACAGACGCCTTGTAGTTTTACTTTGTTTATGGAAGCTGTTCCTGGACCTGTGCAACCTCTGTAAAACCTTTAAAAACACTATTTGTTTCTCATTATCATAATAGCCGGACTGGCTTGTGTTACCACCTCCTCCCAGAGCAGCAGGCCACTGAGCAGAGATCAGTGATTAATCAGAGGAGATTGAATGCAGAGCAAAGTCAGGGTGAATGTTGTGTGCATCTACTCTGGGGAGACTTCGGTGACTTATACTGTACGGGAGAGATATATACACTGGTATATAAACATGGTGGGCCCCTGCTCCTTCTAAAGGCACACATACAGGAATTATTTTCATACAGCAGCAGCCCCAGGCAGTTGATGCAGGATAAGTTACATACAAACCCACATACCCATGCTGTTAATCCTCTTAGGTTTTGAAGGGCAGAATAGTGTTAGCGGCTGAGAAATGGAGAATGTTTACTTACTGACTACCCTTGTGTGGATGATTTAAAGGATACAAACTGGCAACCATCAAGTCACAAGTCCATATGACTGATAAAAGGATTACATTGTGCAGTGTATCATCATCCGCAGACTGGAATCAGAGCAGGGGGAACGTATAGCTGGTCAGGAGAGCAGTGTTAGACAGGTCTGCAGGAGTGTTACCTAACTAGATATGTCTCCCAGAACAGTGAGGTTTAGCCTGAGTGAGCCAATGGAAAGTGTGAAAGTGGGGCAGCAGCCCAATCTGCGGACTGGTTTTAATCACACAGACCTCAGCTTCTATAGAGTGTGGATGAGTCACGCGGCTAGCTGTCGCCACCCGAGAATGAAGGCAATATTCTTGAATTCCAGCAGCACCATGTACAACTTTATCTTTGTAGACACCTGGCTTTTTACTTTCTTTGGGTAGAGGTGCTATTTCAGCTCACATTTATTTGTTGCTTTATTTAAACTTGCCTTTTTATTGTTTGCTTGCAGCATGCTATCTGATGACTCCTTCCAGTTTCTCTTGAACATATCTCTTGCTTTAAAATTCCTTTGACATTTACAGTCACTGCCATGCAAAGCAAGTCTGGTTTACTAAAAGCAGGAGACTGTTTCAGGGTTTTAAGGTCTACATAGCCTGGCTCATTCTCCTCCCTTCTTCTATCTCTATGATGCTGTTTTCAAAATCCCTCTCTCTATGTGAAGGAACAACAACCTCCGATCTGCAACTACACGCTGAATATGCCAAGTTTTGACTTTAGCTGGGATTTAGTTATTTTAATACCAGGTCTCACTTCCGCAAGTGCAAATGTTTGACCAAAACATGTTGTCCCTCTTTTGCAAAGTCACTGTCACTGCAATCCAGGACTCCACTGAATCCAGCGCTGCCCAAGATGAATGTGATTCATTTAAAGAAATACAAACTATCCAAACAACCCACAGATTTGGCCTGTAACTTGGTTATAGGTATGTTTACCATATTCATATTCATGTTTACCAATGGAGCGACACACTCACTCCAGCCCTTGTCCTTGACCAGTGAATACATTCTCATCTTTATGGTATATAAGACTGGTACAATGGGAAGTATCTCCAGAACTAGATTATTCAAACTCCTGTGTTGAGCAACGTGTTCTCACAAGCTCATCCCAATAAATGTTTCCTGTGTAATACATCCAGAGAGTCTTCTGAGTTTTCTACACCTGCTCACAGAAAATTCCCTATCAACAGAGACCGTACTGGTGAAATACATTACTGGCTATCGAGATTCAGCATTAGGCTTTCACATAGTGTGCATACATTAAGATTGACTGGATGGATGGAGTCGTTCATTCCAGTATTTTCTGACATGTACTAGTAGTGGTCAGGGTTTCCACTGCTCCTTAAAAAATCCAATTGTAAGTCCTGAATTTTAGGCTTTAAAATGTCTTAAATGCATGATTTAAGACTTGGTGTTCTTGATGTTAATAACAAATTTGAATCCCACTGCACCTTGCACATGAACTCTCACATTACAGTCTTGTACAGTGTATAAAGGCATTAGAGTCACATGAGAAGCCTGAAAAACATAAAGCCACCTCAGAAATCTACCAGCAAATGGCCATCATGACCCAGTATTGTTACATATTTACAATGGGAGCATCACCAAACTCTAACGCAATAATAAAATAGGTCTGAAATAAATTTACAAAAGACTTTGCCTCTCTATAAATAAATGGTTTTAAAAAGTGTTATATTTAATCTGCAGAAACCCTGTTACAACGGTGTAGCATTTCCATTTAGACTTGGTTTAGCTAAGATAAATAGCTATGTGACTTGATTTAGTGATTGAAAAAAGGCAAAACATTGATAAAGCCATGTAAGGTTAGAGAGGACTTCATAAAACCTGAGAACAGAGTTGCTGGCTCCACTGTAACGAGCCAACGGCTCCTGGACCAGCAGCCTTTTTTCCACCATTGAAAATAGTCTCACCATGAAAGCTGCAGCTGCTGCCGACTGGAGTCATGTCAGGTTTTGTCTTTTGTAAACTTTCCAGCTTTTTCATTCACCACCTCACCCTCACTTTGTGACTGAATGACTGTCTGTCTACATGCTGTTCAGTTACTGTTCACTGTCTGCCACAGCTGGCTTCAAACCCTGCTTCAGTCAGACCTCAATCAAATGCCATTGTGTGAAGGCTGCGGTCTGTGTCTATATTGGTGCACCAGATGGGATGAAGTTTAAGTGGAAATAATAAGCGGGCCAGAAAGTTAAGACAACCACAAGAAAGTATGGGAAACTAGTCTGATTCATTGTACTTTATCTTGAAACTTCTAGCACGGTTAAGAAAATACAAAGATTTATTTGGAACTAGTTTTTGTCCCACGTCAGATTTCATCTTTTCCACCTTTCTCTTATCTTTTCCCACCCCACTCTCTTGTCATCCCCACTCCCACTACCCCCCTGTCTTCACATTGTGAATGGAAGCACCACTGTCCCTGCGTGATAATACATTGCTGAGCTAGTGATAAGAAACGTGTGAGTGAGGTTTTATAGCTCGGTGTCGACACTTGAGATACAGTTTGATTTAGGAGCGCTGGCAAAGGACAAAAACAAAGACTAATCACATAGGATTTATGTTCGAAGAGGATGTAATTTGCTAATGGTAGAAAGTGTACAGTCTCTAGGCCGTTTGCTGACACAGATTCCATTGTCTTTTACGTGACACTTCATAAAGAAGACTTGATCCCGAGCTCTTGTGAATAAAATAAGAGCACGCTCAGGGCTCAAATTAAATTACCAAACATCTCGTCCTTGTGACTTCCCTGAGCTCTGACACAAAGCCAGGTCAGAGTGTCTTGACCTCTCTTTGGGTGTTGATTAGCTACTGATGGTAAACTGACCTCATTGTGTGCAGGGCAGGGGAGACGTCTCTCTCTCTGGGGTCTCATACAAGCTGTCCCTTCACTTTACTGGCAGCGGCTTCTTGTTCTCACAGAGCGCTATCATTTACAGCAGGTCCCTAATCTGATTTATAGAGTCCTGCTGACCGCCTACTCAACTCATTGCTCTGTCCCTGCAGAGTGACACCGGCGCCAAGACACACACTGAGACGGACACTCAGCCATTTGCACATCACATGAAAGCCACGCAGATGTGATGAATTTAATACTTCATCTTTTAATTTGGCCCTGAGGGACTTTAAACTGCAACAACACGGTTATTAACAAACACACATATACAGAGGACACACACCGGGATTGTGTATTTATACAGATAACATTTCAATACATGTTCCAGATTGCCCTGTAAGCAGTCCCACTTGTTATTTCCCTGTCCATCTGCAAGTACTCACCACGACTTCTACACACCTCTACACTCAACATGCTTTGTGAGCCCGAAGTCAGGGCCAGACATTCCACTCTGCAGCACGTTATTGGCCTCAGCTGCTCTGAGATGACAGAGGAACTGGAATCCCTGCCGTCTGGATCGACCCCTCCTACTGAAAGCATGCATGCAGATGAATCAGCCCACATACCTCTGACATGTTGTCCTTCCCTTTCCATTTGTATACATGTTAATCTCACATCCTACATCATTCCTTTCTCCCTTTCCTCTGTCATCGAAACTATTGGTAACACTTTATATAAAGGTGCACATATTCGCCATTAACTAGATGCTAATTACCATACATGTAAGTATATTGCCTCTTTATTAGTCATTATAAAGCATGTTTAATACCTTATACAGCTACTAGACCATTAATAGTTTTCCCTCAGTGACCTCCTAATTAATAGCACTTAATAAATATGTTCTCTTCTTATGTAAGAAAACACAAAACTAGAAGTTACATCATGGATACATTCAACACCATATTGAATGTATCTAAATGCCAAAGAGGAATCATTACAACTTTAGATTTGTCTTTTATATTCCCCCAAAAAATATTTGTATCTTCATTGAAGGTTGGTCCAGTTTATCACCTCCTTTGTCCATAAATCTCTAAAGTTCTTCTGCCCACTACTAAGCCCAGTGTAGGATTTCCTTCCCTCCTGGAAGCCTAGCTGAATGTGTATGAATGAGTGGCAATCGGATAGGGACCTGAGAAGAAAGATCTTGCACCAAATATCCTAAAGAGAGGCCCTTGATGGAGAATTGCTGCTAGATGAAGAGGAAATCCACCCCATGGACATGTCCCTGTGGAAAGAGATGGACTTCATATCAGGGCTGGCAGGGTCCAAATAGTTGTAATGTGTCAGCAGTGGTTGAATGTAAATAAGGACTTCATTTAACCTCTCAACATCCACCAGTTCACCAGCGACCCATTTTAGAGTTAGGGTGAAAACCATATATCTCCATATATATTACAGAAAATTCCTTCTTAAGATAAATAAACTGTTTAAAAACTCTCTTGGATTCGCTGGGAAATGCATTGTCACAAAGCTGAAAACACGGCTGTTTTTCAAAGCTCATCAAGCATTGACTTTTTGTAAAGGAGTTCAAATGAGTTCAACCTTTAACTTGTACAGCAGTAAAATGTAACGTACACATGAATGCAACAGTAAAACAAATCAAAAACATCAGATATAATAATAAAACACAGAGGGTGTGTAATTTTCTCTTATAATACGTATTCTTTTCACAGTGTGGTATTAATACTTTTACTTGAGTAAAGGATCTGAATAATTCTTCCACTGCTGAAAATAAGCAGTGGGAGAGATCCAGCCTACAGAGAGGGCTGATTGTTATGATTGTGTAGGACAAGTTGGATAGGGCTGTGTTTGTGTTGTTATGGAAATAGTCGGAGCATTTTAAGTAGGTCACAGTCACCACTTTTCCTCCACATAAGGCCCTCTGGGAAGACTTTGACCATACAGTGGTCTAACCTCTCACTTTGTTTCTTTTTATGTCTCTCGTCTTGCCCCCACCCCCCCAGAGGAGAAATATGTGACGATTCAGCCGTACACCAGTCAAGGAAAAGATGAGGTCAGCTTTGAGAAAGGGGTCACGGTGGAGGTCATCCAAAAGAACCTGGAGGGCTGGTGGTACATCAGGTGAGCCCCTGCATCTCTCACTGAAATACCATTGCAAGGGCTTTTCATGCAAGTTCTTGTTTTTTTTCACTCAATTTAAACACTAACAAGTCCTCGGAGAACAGTGAGAATGTTTCCCGCTTAGTGCTGTGATCGAGGCCACTGTTTCCTGTTCCCATCTGCCTAATGCTCTTCAGGAGAAACCATTCACATATGGTGCCCTCCACAGGTCCACTGAGTGTCCTGCCTGGGACGTCTGATGTGTCTCTGTGCGTCTGTATGTGTGTTGGCGCATATGTGTGTTGTTTACTCAGCCAGTGTGTATTTCCTGCCAGTTGTTTGTTTACTTGTATCCTCAGGGGCATAAGAGTGAGGTTCCACTGCACAGCTGATTACTATCACATGTTGCTTTGTAACGTCTCTCACACACACACGTAAATACACATAAGAGTGTGTTTGCTTATACATACAAGAATGAACACAGAGGCCCTGGTAAACATGCTTATGTGTAGTACATTGTGCTTGTGTGATATTTGTGGCTAATACTGTATGTATACACAAACTGCTTGTTCAAACAGCTATGTCCCTCATTGCAATGCACAACAAGTCATTTCAGAGAATGCTGCCCAACAAGAAATAATCCTCCAGATGTACGTCTGAGTCATGCTGATCTCAGTGGGCCTTTTTTTTTCACAGTGAAGTCCAGGCATGGGGCTGTTTTAAGTCAGGGGGACTCCTTGTGGTCACAGTTGGAGTCATGGAACAGGGAAGCACAAACCATCACATCTCTTTTGAGCAGAAAATGGCCCACCTGGAGGCAAATGACTCAGAGTTGCATCTGGACCTTTACTTATTGTTTCACAAAGCACTCTAAAATGACTCATTTAGCATAACAATAAATGTTGAAGAGTGGGGAAAAAGTCGCTCTCTTGGATATATTATGCAGTGTGTTTACAAGCCTTTGGCTACCCCTACATCACTAGGATTAAAGTACTGTATTTTCTTTATTCAATACACAGGATCTTACTGCGAGAGAATGAGTCATTTTACTCATTTTATGTTCAGTTTATGGTTGCACTAGTATTATGCATTGTTTTAATTAGGGATGCACAGATACATCAGCCGAGCATTGGTATCAGCCTTGTTGACTGACATCAGTCAACAAATAAGACACAAATAAGACGTCATTCACCAATGACAGTGGCTGATGTTTATCTGTTGTGTTATATTAAAGATTGTTCCATAAATGTTTATGATTGAATGTGTGCTCATGCATGCATTAAAATAGTCCAGTTATTGTTTCGCTGGCACAAGAAGAGGAATAAATAACAACAGAAACAAACTCAACAAACAGAAAATAGCTACCAGAAGAAAAAGCAACAGTGATAGAAATATTTAGATTTGTAGTTTCTGGAGGGGGTCAACTCCTAAACCCCCAGACCTTACACTTCCTGTAATGCAACCCATGGCATGATTTCATTTAAACCTTCCTTTCTTCTAAATGCCTCAGTTTATGCCACTGGCTTTCTAGGGTTTTGTCTTCATTGGAGTGCCTCTTGAAATAATAAAAGACGGGCAAAATTTCAGCAGGATGAAACCTTAAACTTGATGTGTTTTTATCCCAGATACTTAGGGAAAGAAGGCTGGGCCCCTGCCTCGTATTTGAAGAAGGTGAAAGAGGATTTCTCTCCCCGTAAGAAGACCCTGACTGGCCCTGTGGAGATCATTGGCAACATCATGGAGATAAGCAACCTGCTACAAAAGAAGTCTGTCAGCGAGAAGGACATCCAGACGGACGGAGAGGGAGGCTCCACGCCCGAGCGCCACATCTCCAAGAGTGAGATCAGCCTGCCTATGCCATATAACTCTGAAATCAACGCCGAGACGGGCAGGAGGCTGAGCGCGGGCCGTGACACCAACAGTCCATGTCTAGGAATAGCAGCGAGCTCTGCCCTGAGTAAAGAGAGAGCTGAGCCAGGGTCTCCAGCTGTAGCGAGAGTGGCACCTCATAGAGTGGAAATTGGTGAGTGTGTCAAGGTTGCCAGTAGCACTGAGTAAAGCACTGACTGTATTTAATATGAGGATGGGTGGGATTTAAAGTCTGTATCACAATTTATGTCACATACTTATGTTATTTCCCTTTTGTGTAGGTTTTGATGCTATAGGTAAGCTACGTGGTGATATTTTACTAAACAATTCAATTAAATGACAAGATTTTGTCTCATTAACCTCTAATATGGGGATGTTTAACCTTTTAACATCCACTCTTTTCATGGAACTATAAACTAGAGTTAGAGTTACAGTTGTAACAGAAGAAGTGTAAGCCCTATATGTATGTATTAAGGCACATTTTGACTGATGGTATCAACTCAAGTCACCTCGACTTTTGGCTTGGTTTTGATGCAGTAACGTGTGCACCTCTGTGTTGCACCACAGGTTTGATTTTCTGCCAGACTTGCTTGAGTGAAGTGTCTCAGCTATTTAAAAATGTCCCGTGTCGTGACATGATGATGCACATACCTAATGACGCAGCAACAATTCTGGATAATGGACAAATCTGCAATCTGCACGGTTTCCCATCTCCGTTTAGTATCTTGTCAGCTCGCTTGGATCTTCAGCAAAGGTGGTTCTGAGAATAGTACCTGCTGTCACACAATGGAAACGCAACAAGGGCTGTGTCGAGTTGAGCTGAGCTGATACTGTCAGCTCAGGACTTTATTTGAAAGGTCGTCTAGTTTCTGTGTTTAACGTGGCTGAAACACAACCTAAACTACATCAGTTTAAACATGGCTCAGATGTAAACTTAACCCTAACCCTAGCCTTGACCCAAACCCTAAAAGGATCACCACTGACTTGGTGGATGTTAAGAGGGAAATTTGAATTTAAATGATTGGTGTGTAAACATTCATTTTACTCACATACTAAGAAAGGGAGTGTTTTGTTTCTAGCTTGTGGTCCTATTGAATGTACGGTAGGTTGTGTACATTGCAAATGCCTATTATTACGATGTTATTTCATTTTTCAGGGTCTCCAAATCTAAGGCAGAAACCTCCCCCAAGGAGAGATACAAACTTGGTAAGACATTTCCTGAATGCTGCTTACTGATGATATTGAAAGGGCATTCTTTAATACTCCTTCCTGCAGAAACGTACAACATCACACAAGTAGAGAATGTTCTTGTGCACGAAAGAAGAAGGATTGTCAAAGCAGCTTAAATCCTGTGAATAAACATGAAAAGAAAGATTATGAATTAACTCTTGGGTTACCACAAGAGTCGGCATATCAACCATCCAGACACATTAACAATAAGAACACCAGTGCAGTTTGTCTTGTCTTTATCTACCACAGTGAATGCTTAAATAATGTAGTGCATGTACTGTGATGTATGTAGAGTGTTGTCAAATCTAACAGGGTTCTGGGAATGATTGATGATCTCTCTCTTATGATGTCTATTCACAGTCAACATACTATAGAGTGATGGCTGGATATGATGTCAGCTACTCATATCTCTCCCCTTCTTGCTATGCAGGGATTCCAGTTACCCAAGCCACCAGAGCCCCCTGCTGTGGAAGCAGAGTATTACACTATAGCGGATTTCCAGTCCTCGATCTCCGATGGCATCAGTTTCCGTGGAGGACAAAAGGCTGATGTAAGAGGCTGCATCTTCATCGTAGCCACTGAGATTAGACAGTCAGGACTCACTGAATATGTATGTCAACTGAGCGCTCCCCAGATAGACAGGAAAGTTGAGGCAATAAAGAAACGACCTTGAGATTTCTGTTTGAGTGTGATGATGTACACAGAATTTGTTCTGCAGAGGCTCAGGTAGAAAGATGAAGATAGCATACTACTATAGTTTATTTCAAGGTTTGTTATCGGTGGTGCTGATTTAAAAATGTCTTAATTGCCTTCATTAACGTCAGTGCAACAAAAGCATTACAGAGGCAATAACTGTGAATTTGTATATGAGTCAGAAAAAAGTTGACGGTATGGAAAATGCAGAAGAAAGCTGGATTTCTAGAAGTTGACAGGGCTTCTGGACAGTAAAGTTGGTGGATATAACTATATATTGTAGTTCTTGATAACAGTTTGCCAAAATAATCATAATCATGTGTCCATGTAGTTCAATCACATATAGGTGAATTATAGTTTTCAGTTGTGTCTGAGTGATTACAGGTCTTCAACTTCAGATATTCTCCAGTTTGCTTGAATCTTTTAACTGTTCATTGTGTAATCTTTAGTGACATCTCGCGGTAAAGTTGCAGATTGCAACCAACTGAATACCCCACATCACCCTCACCTACAGTGGTCGCAAAAAAAATTAAAAATGTGTTTGTTTTGTCCATTCTGGATTTTGTTTAGTAAAGGGGGCATTAACTCTGGTCCACACTCAAACATATAGTAGTAGGTGACAGTAATTCACCTTAACGCTGGATGCTGGTCAATAGAAAACATGAAAAATAGAAGAGGTTGTCCATTCTTAGGCAACCCTCTCCCTCTGTAGATATAAATGGCTCATTCTATGGTAATGAATACACGATTTTTATTTTCAGGTGATTATACAGTAATGAGAACATAATTATGAATATTATATTCCATTTCTGTAGTTAAACCCCCTTAAATCTTACACACTGGACCTTTAATTGCAATTTAGCATGCACCATAGAGGGTGTATTATTCAAATCCATTCCTAACTTTCTTTTGAAGAAGATTATTTTGAAACCTTTCAGTGATTCTTTCATGTATTTGTTGACAAACTGGTGACCCTCGGCCCATCTTTGCTCTCCAGGATGCAGATTTTGTATTAAAGCATGATTACAATCACCTATTTCAAATCATTTTTACCTCATTACTAGTCCTGTATTGCCCACGTCCCAACTTGTTTTGGAGGCCTGAATGGCAGGAATAGATGTATATTTAATGAAACGAAGTTGACCAAACAAAACATTAAATATCTTGTCCTCATACTGTCCGCAGTGAAATACAAATCAAAGTGCATTTTGATTTCACTGCATTCTTTCTTTATGGGCCTTTTCCTTATCATCCCAACATTTTCTGATTTGGGGTTGTATAGTGCTGTGATTAAAAACTCCTAACCTAAACCTAAGTTGTTTCAGTGATGACATATCTCTTTTGTCTTGTTGTGTAGGTTATAGAGAAGAACCCAGGTGGCTGGTGGTATGTGCAGATTGGAGAGATGGAGGGCTGGGCCCCCTGCTCCTACATCGACAAACGTAAGAAGCCTAACCTCAGTCGTCGAAGCAGCACCTTAACCAGGCCCAAAGTCCCACCCCCAGCTCCGCCTGTAAAAAAACAAGACTCAGAGGAAGCTCCCTCCACTGCTAATTCTGCTTCCAAAGTCTCTGAGTCCCCCAGCAGGCCCGTGTACGAAGAACCTGAATATGATGTTCCTGCAATTGGGTGTGAAGGTGAGTCTGATACAGATTCTCTGAAAGATGAACGCTCCCTTGATGTGAAGATCAGCAATATGGTAGGCGACAAGTACCGCAGTTCCCCTCCTTCCTGCAAAGCCTCCCCTCCTGTCTGCAAGGCATCCCCTGTTTTTAGCCATCGACAAACCTCCTTTAGGTCATCTGTAGAAGAGGTTGCAAAAGAGGAGTGTATTTATGAGAATGACTTCAGGGCTAGCAGTGGCATTGAAGGAACCTCAGTCAAAGGTTCCAGTGAGCCCAACTCTCCAAGGAGCTACCATTCTTCTACAGTCCCACGCAAACCCTCTGGCTCTTCACCTTTAGCCGGTAGACCCATGAAGACCATGACACCAGAGATGAATAGGAGAAGCCAGACCCTCGGCAGACATATAGATATCAGCCTCAGGTCCCAGAGGTCCCAGGACAGCAGCCCCCATTCTTCATCAGATGAATTAAGCAGAGGCTCTAAAAAAGGTCCAGGATTCAACCGGGACGTGGAGCAGAGAATAGGCCAGAGCCCATCCACAAGGCCAAAACCTTCTGTTCGACCTAAGCCACTCCTGACCAAATCAGAGCCACAGAGTCCTGAGAGGATGGATATCAGCTCCCTGAGACGCCAACTGAGGCCCACGGGTCAGTTTCGACACGGTCTCAAACCTTCTCGTGGGGACGACTCTGAAACAGCCTCTGTTATCTCATCAGAGGACTCCATGTGTTCACGCAGTACCTCAGATCTCTCCTCTGTTTACTCCAAAGGCAGCCGTGGTGACTCTGACTTGGAAGGTCCAAATCTCTACCGCACCCTGGACGCTTATAAGAAAATACAGGATTCTGAGGTTAGCTTTCCTGTAGGGGTGGAGGTCGAAGTTCTGGAGAAGCAGGAGAGTGGTTGGTGGTATATCCGTTGGGCCTCTGAGGAGGGCTGGGCTCCCTCTTACTACCTGGAACCTGTCCGACAAGTGGGTGACGCAGGGGGGCTAGAATCAGACGGACATGGGAGCGTTGGGAGTAAGTCCAACAGTCTGGAGAAAAACGAGCAGCATGTTCTGGCCCTTAATAGCATCAATATTCAGAGTCTGACTAAGCAGCAGCATCAAGGTTTAACTAGGAACACTCCCCCAATTCCTTCCAAGCCTCCAGGTGGCTTCTCGAAGCCATCTGGGATGGTTAACGGAGGTGTACGAATGAGGAATGGGGTGCGCCAAGTGGCAGTGAGACCTCAGTCTGTTTTTGTGACCACATCACAGCCATCTAAGGATGCACACTACATGACAGGGTCTCTGAGGCGGAACGATTCACTTGGCAGGAGTGATCACTATGGCTCTGGATCTGCTACTCTCGGTGTCCGTCGCAACGCTTCCTTTAGCACAGTCAGGCCACATGTGGTCGTAGAAAGTCAGACTAGGCCTGCCGAGCGCTCCAGCCTGGGATCCTCAGGCAGCGGATTCAGCACAAGCAATGTTCAGGACGCCCTAAGCAGAGTTAGCCAACGCAACGGCATCCCTGTATCCACAGTCCGACCCAAGCCTATAGAGAAGAGCCAACTGATTCACAATAACCTTGGCAGGGATGTGTACGTGTCCATCGCTGATTATCGTGGCGATGAGGAAACTATGGGTTTCACTGAGGGCACCTTTCTGGAGGTGTTGGAGAGAAACCCCAATGGATGGTGGTACTGCCAGGTGCAGGACAGCCTGCTTCCCCGCAAGGGCTGGGTCCCCTCCAACTACCTAGAGAGGAAAAAATAAAATGAACCCCAAATCCTTCCCCCTCACCCTGGCATCCAGCTCCCTTTCTTGATGTCTCCAAGAACATGGATGACGTCACTCCTTAAGAATGTCACCCGCAATCTCCCATAAGCAATATGTCCTTGAAAATGTACATTTAAGGAAAGACTGTATAAAAAGAAAGATGTTTTAATTTGACAAGGAAAGACACTTTTAGTGCTGGTTTACTAAAATGTATACATGGAGTAGTGTAAAGATTTTATGGTTTTGGATAGGAAACTTGGGATGGAAAACCCTTGGTTGAGAAAATTTGAGGACAGTGTCTTTATTAAATGGTATGAATGGGAGTATTAACCTCTAAAAGAGGTTTGCATCATGTAATTCAGAAGTTGAGCAGGGTAATGGCTATGCTTAATCCTGCCCATCACTGACTATGATGGCCAATAAGTGCCTTTTGTATTTGATCACCTGAACGGAGGTCCTAAATGGTGTATGGCATAACAGTAAATCAACCAAATCTTTCAAGAGTGCCATAGGTCTATGAACACCACCAAGAGTATTTTCACTACAAATGAAGAGCTCCACTAAAGAGTTGAAAGCAAGATGTAAAGTTTTGATCTGGACTGCTCGTATTGGTCCAATACGCAGATTTTAAAGGAGGAAAAACAGAGATTTAAGGGACTCGAGTCACTTGAGAATTTACTTGTTTTAAGCCACAGTCATCAAAGAAACGAAAACATATAAATCTCTTTATAAGTGTTTTATTTAGTTTCATTGTTCATGTTTTAATGTCTTGTGTTGATGCAAGTCTTCCTTAGAGAATTATTTCTGCTTTCTTGTGACATCTGTTTTCCATCTACAGCCTAGAATTGGAAAGCTCCTGCATCGCTCAAGTGACACTGGCAAAGTACATAGTCAGGTTTTAGAAATTGGCATAGTTTTGTGAAGTCCCCACAGAAAGAGTTCACATTAATGTTTGTAATTCCCGGAAGTAAATATCTGGGACAACAAATAAAGAAAATCTGTGAAGCTTGAAAGTATCAGTCAGATATTTTAGTTTCCTGGTAAAACTCAAGGGAACAACTTAATACTTGGGTGCTCTCCAGAACAAAACCACCTCATATCTGGGTTATTAATAACCTCAAAAGTTGAAAACGAGTAGTTTACAAAGATTTAGGTTTTAATGTTGTGTTTTTAATTCCAGGAACAACAGATTTTGTATATATTTTGTTTTTTTTTTCTATATGAAAGTATTGCTGTTATGGAGGTGTAGTTAATAAGTACTGGAAAAGAAGTGAATAATTAAATCCCAGGGACATACTTGCATAGCATTTAGCCCAAAATGTGATCAAACCAAAGAGGAATATAAATTCATTGGCTAGTATTTTTTGTTTTGTAATTTTACTATTTATTTATGGTACAAGTAATACAATATAAAACATGCAAAACGAGGTTTCTGAACTGAAAATGTTATCCTGCTAAAATCTGGAAGCACTTGACTCATTGTCTCAAAAGGATTGTTCCGTTTAGGCATTCAACAGAGTGTATTTAGTGTTTCAAAGGTGTTTTCACATCTTCCAAATTCCAGTCTGTATCTTGTAGTACAACATCAGATGAATAACACACTTACAAGTTAGGGAAATCTTTTAGCCAAATGTCGAACAGAACGCCAAACTGTCAAAGATCCAGAGCTGATATCCAATGATCGATATTCAAATGGCTGATGTTCAAGACTGCTGAAATACATTTTCTAATGAACGGTGTGAGTTCTCTTTGTGAGGCCGAGCACTAACGTTTCATTATGTTTCTGCTGGACAGTATCATAGTATTAAACAAAGTACAGTACCTGCTAGATTGCAGTTATCTATTTTAGCAAAACCATTGTTTATTGTTTAATATGTTTTTTTTGTGATCACACAGTGACAATATGGAGGAATGAAGTGGTTCAGTTTTGTGAATTAGTGCACTTTAAAACTGTTTTTTTATGGTGCATTAATGTAAAGATGCAGTAAATACTCAGCAGATTATTTATTAAATACATTTTTGTAATTATTTAATTTCTTTTTCTCCTCACCTCAAATGAGATGTCAGACTCTTTAAGGAGGGTTTTCTCAGTGAACGTGCCAAAGTCTCTTTAGAATTTGAGAAATACAGACCTCTAGTGGGAGGTAAGAGGTACTACAACATGAATATTACTTGTATCCCATTCTTAAGGCTTATGAGCCATCTTACCTCAGTGCAATACATGCACTGCCGATCAGTGAGTCAACCCAAATATTGTACAGACATTTCATGTGATTTTTTTTTCTTTCAAGTCTCAGTGCAGCTAAAATATTTTTGTAGCACATTTTTTTTTAATTATTATTATTGGACAATAACTTATTTTTTTTTTTATTTGAAAGTGACTTTTTTTTTCTTCTATGCTGTGTGCTGCAACTTTAGCAAATCATGGGCACTTCCTTCATCTTTATTGTGCTTTACATAATGCCTGATTTTAAATATATTTATTATGAGTAGTTTGACATCTTATCGTGGTTCGACAATCACAGGATTACCCCTTTCAAAATGTTACTGAATGGCATTTTACTGATCATAGTTACTAAAAAATCTGACATTACCTTAACGTACTTTATCTTAAAACCTCTTAACATCCACCAGGTCAACGGCGACACATTTTAGGGTTAGGGTTACAACAGAAGAAGTGTTAAGGCCAATATGCATGTATTAGACTTCATTATAAGGGAACATCTTCTAATTTCTGTGTTTAACATGAGGCTGACACACAACCTGAACTACATCAGTTTAAACATGGTTCAAATGTAAACCTAACCCTAGCTTAGGGTTAGACTTACATCCATGAAAAGACTTCATGTGAAAAGGTTCCTATCCAAAATTACAAATCCCAATTCCACAAATTTTAAGAAATCATCATTTAGATGGTATGAAATGTAATCAGTTGAATAGATAAACATTCAAATGGTTATACTGTGCCATAGATAAATAAAACATACACTTAAGATGCCCTTTCCAGTCTAGACGAAGGCATTATGTAAATGTGTTGATTCACTTTTTTTTGCTGAAGCACATATTACTGCATATTGCTTTGATTGCTTAAGCTGAAATTACTTGGCTGAAAATGCAAGGGAATCATTTTGTGTCAAGCATAGCATTTAGCTGTGTAGCGTCTTACTTTTTACTCATGCTTTTTTTTTTTTCTTTTTCACTTTTACTTTGTATCGTTCTTATTTCCTCTTACTGCCCTATTTTGTCAAATTCTGAAATGTACCCACGAGGAAAAGTGCAATAGAGAAATTTCATCACGCTTCAACAAGAGGAAAAAAAAAACAATAACATCACAGGTCTACAACATTAAAAAAGAAAAAAAAAAGAAAAAAGAAAATATGAGCAAATCCATTACATCTGTTGGGAGTAGATGTTTCCGTCAAAACTGCCAGTCATGAGCTTTTAGCATCGGTTTAAGTGTCATACTGTCTGTAAGAGCAGGTGTGTAAGGCCCTAAAAGCATCAGAAAACTATAAACCAAGCTCACTGGACCAAAGCAGTCGTTATCTCCTGTGTGTGTGGCATTATCTCCTGATGTGATGGACGTTTGTAATAAATGAGCAACTCTGCTCCTCCTGCCCCTGATCAACAGTGGACAGTGATTTGTGGACGACACGGCAGGACCCACTGACCCATACGATACTAACATTACAGCCATCTGGGTCTTCTTCACAGATGGAGAGTCATGGGCCCATCATCAGGGGCCTCAGCAGCCCTGCTCTGAGCTGTCACATTTGTGCCTGAATGGAATTTTGATAGTTTCTTGTTTTTGTGCTGTTGTTTTCTTCTTCTTCTTCTTCTTCTTCTTCTTCTTCTTTCTTCCCTCCAGAGTGTGTCCTCTGTCCACCTATGCTGATGCCTCTCTTGACATTTTCACAACCGTTGTCAAACTGAGTCAGACTTTTTTTTTTTCTTCTCGTTTCCTCACCAATCACCGCAACCAAGGTGACATTTGGAAACGTCAGCATTGTCTCGGCGGTAGACAAGAGAGCGGGCAGATGTACTCTCCTTCAGGCCATTTCACTTCAATCCATCCACTTCCAGGATGCACGCCAAAAATAGAAAACCTTTAGCCTTCTCCTTGCTGAGCTCCAGGTCATCAACGTGAGCCACAGGTGAATACAACATTGTGCTAAGGACTTCCTGTGTGTACAAACCGACACATAGAGTTCCCTGTCTAGTTAGATCCATAAATCCTTCAGTGTGGACAGTACAGAGTAGTTACCAAACTCCACCTTTAGGGAATAGTTTAACATTTTGGGAAATACTGTGAGTCACTACTGAGTCACTGTCTTGCCAAGAGTTTAATGAGAAGATTCATTGATACCGCTCTAATGTCTGGATGTTAACCCTGAAGCTAATATAGCATAAAGGAACTAGGAGTGGAGTAAAGAGCTGGGCTTTCTCTGTCCAAAGATTAAAGAATTGGTTTTAATTAAGAAGCACCTCCATCCAAATGTTTCACAAATTTGAACCAAAACTGGGAATTTATGTGCATTTCCATTCACTACTGTTATGAGAATATTAATAGTGGGTTCTTCATCATCATTATTATGGTTTCAAACTTTGCCAGTTAGATTTAGTATTTCATACTAAGAGGCATTTTGTTAAGAAACCTGAAGCTGGCTTTAGCTTTTGCACCCTGAACTGAACGACTGTTACTATTTTCATCTAATATGGCATTTAAAGTTCTCTTCTTGTATTAATTCAGTGAACGTTGCAGTCTCCTTATTGAATTTTGAATATTGTACAAATTGGTAAAATGGGCACACTTGAGAGGTGCTTTCAGGTGAATACTGAAAGCACCAGTATTCACCGCATTACTGTCACCTACTATGTTTGAGTGTGGACCAGAGTTTATATCCCTCATTGAGAAAAGACTCATTGGGAATAAGAATTTACAAGAGCATTCAGTTTTTGGACAGAGATATATATCCAGACATACATACATAATGCAATTTACAGGTAGTTCACAACATTAGAGTGGTATCAACCCTGTCTTGGCAAAATACAGTGTCTGTTTCACGATTTGTTGAACTTTTCCCATGCGGATACGGTACGGAGTGTGAAGCACCTTAAACGCTGTAATCCCAAACACCGTTTAACAATTCCTCCTGGCTGTAATTCTTTCCAGCCCCAGTTCATATGTTTTTTTCTTCCCTCGTCGCATCACTTCCCTTCCTCGACACAGTCTATTCCTGGTGCTAGGATGATTGAGGCATCTATAGGAGGGTTGTGGGGAAGGAGGGGGTTGTTTTTGTGTGTTTGCCTGTGTGTGTGTGTGGTTTGCATGATGAGATGGATTGTTTGCAGGTGCGTTCTGGAGAAGAGAAGTTGGAGGTCAAGGAGGGGGATTTGCGAGAGTAGGATGCAGGGAGACACAAGATGGATCAGATGGTGGATTGTAGGAGACGGGGTGAGAGTGAGGTGAGTTCTGCTTTGAAAGGAGAGACATGAAAGGATAGTGGCCACTTCTGTACATCACTATGAAAATAGCTCCTACCAGGGAACCCATTTTTTCAGCCACCTTCTAAAACCTAATGAGCTCTCCTCGTACCTGAGCTGCAGAATTACTCCAAACAATGTTTTAATTGCATCACATGAAGCTTTTGAAGCCGCTCGCAAGAGACTGCAAGTCACATCAGTAGTTTCTCTCCATCTCACTGTCAAGTCCACAGAAAAACTTTTACAAGTGATCCTACATCTGAGTTTAGCTTCTTTTACTGTCAACGTCTTCAGATCTTGTGTCGCCCTGAGGGTGTGAGAGGCGAGCTGGGTGCTGAAATCTTAAAAAACTTTTTTGGAATAAGAGAGAAAAAAAAAGGTTTCAAGAGGTACGATGCATGTCTTTTGTCTTATTTCTTTGTGCTTTTGAAGAGAATATAATTAAATGCCGTAAAAGCCTAACGCCAGATTTGAAGGATTTACTTTTATCTTACGAAACAAAACTTAAGTCTTAATAGGAAAAAAAAATCAAAGACATGCTTTGAAATGGCATCAAAAGTCAACAGCACCCAGCTCTGGCATGGAGTGATTTCAGAGTTAATAGAGTCTGATCGATAGGAGGAGGGGGTAGGTTTGATAGGAACGTTTCAGTAAGTCTGTTGGGGTAGGTGGGAGGTATTTAGGGGGATGATTTTGTAGGTTTTTAATTAATGTCTAGTTTTTGTTTGAGGGTGAGAGAAGAAAGGAAAGAACAAACGAAGCTGCGGGGCTTTTTCTCAGCAGTTGGGTAAAATCCCAAGCCTCCCCCCGAAAAAAAAAAAAACAGGGAAAGAGCTGATTATTTATGTCTTTCTGAAAACTTCCTCATAGAATTGTAGTTGTCTAATGCACCAGCGGGCATCAGCGGGAGCTGTCTCCGAGCTCCCAAAAAAAACCCCACAAGGCTGTGTCGAGGAACGATTGGCGCTGCTGTGTCGCTGTGGCACTTTCCTTTGTCTCGGTTTGAATCCCTGTTTGTAATTAGCCTGTCAGTGTGTCTTAATTAACCTTAGCCAGTCACACAGTATTACGGCGCTTACGGCTTCCTAATCATGAACACTGTGGCTGCTTTCTGAGGGAGGGGGAGGGGGGGCCTCTGGAGCTTGGCCATGCTTTTCATAGCGGAGGCAAGCTGTCACGAGTGATTGATGCTAAGTGACAGCTGAGGTAGATTCATTAAAGGTGGAGCCGTTTTACATTCGAAGTTGCATTTTTAGAACAGAATTAGTCCCCACACGGTGTGCCAAAATACAGAAGCCAGATACTGCGGAGCTCTTGAGCAGTAACTCTGAAAACTCCATCACAAAAAAAAAAAATCGGTTACCAGCATGCCAAATAAAGCACACAGACAAAAACTAACAACTACAGGCCTTGAGTTGGACCAAAGGAGGTGCTATTCTTATTTTGTCCTCTTTTAGTTTTGTTTTTTTTTAATATCATTGTTGTTATGCAAATTGTGTTTAACTCATTCAGACTCCCTCTTTTCAAAAGATATGCCATGAGGATATTGAAAGAGGCTTTATTTCACCTTAAATGACAATAATCATCCAGGTATGAATCATAAGGACACAAATTTTATATAACGGAGATGAGACCATGTTCCGGTCTGTTTAAAACATCATCCTACTGTGCAAGAAAAAATGTCTCGAAAGGTTATTTCTGATTGGAAACATTCTTTACATGTGCATTCCTTTTGAAAACAGGGCATTTTCTTATCTATCGTTTCATTTTGACAAGTCTTGTTTTTTTCTTTTTTGTTTTGGTTTGTTTTGTATCTTGTACATGTTTACATTGTATCTCACATTGCCCAAAAGAGAAACAATATTAAATGTATTATCTTTGTTGTTTTACACTGGCTCCGTTTCATTTTTCTAATGCTTCCAGGTGCATGTGTTACCACAGATAAAAAAACAGCGGTCCCTTCCTGCTTCCTGATAACTTCAGATAGTATGCGACAGTAATATTACAGATTGAGACATTTATCTTTTTTTCACCTTATTGTGGGAGCCCGTTTAAGTGAGCTTAGATGTGCAGGAGCAGAACAATGCAGATGGTTTTATACATACATATATATATAGTATGTG
>JAPQRN010000001.1:25639480-25666305 GCA_037367275.1 Coranthus polyacanthus
TACGGACTGTAAAGCCCTTTGAGGCAAATCTTGATTTGTGATATTGGGCTATATAAATAAAATTGAATTGAATTGAAGACTGAGACCTTCAAAAGACAGATCTCAGTATGTTAGCTAAGTTATGGTAACAGGCTGGACATTGTAAGTAGGCTACCAGTAAACTTTATGAAACAGTACAGAGATGATAGTGATGTCTGACAGTAAAAAAGTGTATTCAATAAACAGAAGCTCTGAAAGTCTGACGCAGCAGGGGAGTGAGCGGTCACTCAAAACCAACAAGGAAGATTTAACAGACTTTAAGCCAGATTTTTAGAAATTTGCTATGGAGACCAAAACCATTTCATGTACCAGGCTGTAAACATGTTTACTTCTGCTCTAAGGGTGGGCATCTTAACCTTGGGTTTGTAACCTAACCCTCGTAGGCTTCATTTTTCAGCCCCAAAGGCTGCTGCTTGTATAAAGTGGCCTTTTCTGGGACATGTCAGTGTGTGCCATTCAGAGTGGCATTGATAAAGAACATAAAGCCTTCATAAAGCCAATTGCAGAGCTGTCTTCCACTTTTCATACTTATAGCCCCTCCATATTGCCTGCTCCTTGCGGGAAGGCAATATGTTTGGCAAGGCAAAATGAACTGAAGGCCAGAAGTGCCACAAACCTTTCACACTTTCCTGTCATTATCAGCATTTAGAAAAGGTAAATAAACCTCAGGTGTCCCTGCACACCACTGCCAGGCAAAGTGTCCACCCCACTGAGACATCTTGTTGTTCCTGCTGTGTGCCGGTCACAGCCCTCCATCCCGCAGTCTCTCATTCTCTCTCTCCACCTTTGCTCACTCGCTTCCTGTTTTTCATTTTCCTAGGTTGTGACAGAGCATCTTCTTCTCTCACTAATCCTATGTATGTGTATAGACATTTCCTGCCTCAAGACATCTGTTGTAAATACTGTAGCAAACAAAGTAACAATGTCCTCTCACTAACTGTTGACCTGTGGTGTTGGTCATGATGTGGCTATAATTTTGAAAGAGGGAGAAGCGGTTGGCCTGAATTGGCATACTGTCAAAGCATTCAACACTTAGCGCAAATAGATTTCAACCCCGGGGAGTAAGTGAATTAAATTCTCACCAGTGGTGTATGCTGCCAGATGAAGATCAATATCCTGATCTGTAAGTTCCTGACCCGGGACACATCACTGAGCTAAAGGGATGGTTATTTCCACCATAAATTACTCTTTCAAGTGTGATTTTTCACAAGATAAAACACACGATCGGAGAACAAAGAGTTCCCATTACTCCACTTAGGACAATTACAGGCCACAGACAAAATAATACTAATGCTATGAAAATTGACTTTCATTTTCAATTATTTGACCACCGTTGTCTTGATTATATCATACTATGAGGTGTAGTCATTTTTACCGTAGATACTTTAACCTCTTAACATCCACCAGATCACCAGTGACCCATTTTAGGAGTTGGGGTAGGGTTACAGTTACATTTGAGCCAGGTTTGAACTGCTGTGGTTTATGTTGTGTTTCAGCCACATGGCAAACACAGAAACTAGAAGATGTTCCCTTTCAAATGAAGTCTAATACATGCATATTGGCCTTACACTTCTGTTATAACTTTGACCCTATCTTAGGATCCATGAAAAGAGTGAATGTTAAAAGGCTACTGTGGAAATATTACATATTATAGCTTTTATTGAATAATTTGACAATAAGTTGTGATGACTTACCCAGTATCCTTAGCTGAGTCACAGCCCCATGCAGACCAAAGAACATCCAGAGTGGGCGGGAGTTGTCCACGCACACTTGCATGCCAACATTAGTGCCATTGTGACTGAGGATGACCTCCCCTTCCTGGTTGACCAAGAATCCCAGGATGTCACTGCTCTGAAGAGGCGTTGGCACCCGACACACAGCCCAAAACTCCTTCCTGTCCACCAGAGCCTCTGGATTATAGGGTAGGTCGCTTGGGCGCAACACTGCTGGATCACAGGACGTCACGCCGTAGGACAATGAGCCTGAGCGTGCCGGACTGGACTTTGTGACTTTGATGAACACAGTCTCTCCAGTGCGCAGAGGCCGGTTGGTGAAGACCAGCGTGCGCTCTTCACGGGCGTGCTCAGAGCGTGCCACCGTCTGCTCGTCCAGGGTCTTAATGTGCGCGCCGCGCAGCTGGTGAAAGTGGAGGTCGCTTTCCAAGGAGGACGGCAGCAGAGAGGACTGCTGGGAGTTGAGGGAGTTCTGGGGGATGGGGCAGGTTGAGGAGGAAGATGCTGAGGCCAGGTGGAGGGTGTGGCGGTGGGAATGACCATGGGCGATGCCTCCATCCTCCTGCTGCAGGTTCAGGTCACAAAGGCTCACAGACAGACGGGAGTCGTCGGCTTCACGGCGCAGAGAGGAGGAGCGCACTGTGGTGAAGGAGCGTGGGCGCAGGCCTTCTGGAGGAATAATCTCACTGTCTGCAGAGGAAAGCAGAGAAAAGGAAGCGGGGATGAGACGGAGAGAGAACAGCAGTTAATAGCAGTCTTACTGTGTTTTGCTTTGATTAGCAATTTGCCTGAGGCTCATGCTGATGAAGTTTGCAGTCAGCTGAATCCTTATTGTGAGCATACACTTCTAAGAAGGGCTGAGTCTGCAGCTAGTCTGACAACAAGATAAAAAAAAGAGCAATTTAACTTCAGTTGTACGTTATATGCAGGGTAGAGTAGTTCTAATTACTCAAGAGTTTCAGAAAAATATGTTTAAAAGATACAGAAATTAAAATAAAGTTGCTGGTCACTCCTTTATCTGAACAGAGCTGAATCATCTGGTTTGAGAAGAAAATGCTATTTGGTGTCATTTAACCCTCAAAGATCCAGACCGCTGCCTAAAAATATCTAGTGTTCTAAAATGTTTCTTAACATTTGAACAACTATCCCTAATTATTAAGTAAAGTGATTCTCAGCTTTTCAGTACTTCAGTATCACAAATGTCTGTTCAAGAAAAGGTTAGATATGACAGCTACAGCTATGTCCACAACAATGTGTTGATGTGTTTTAAAATGCATAACTTTTGCTTCGTTTACACCTAGCATCCACACTACGTCACCGTTTTAACCTTCCAAAAACAGAGAAATTTGATAATGCTGCTGACCCTGTTTTCATTTCGAAGCTCTGAGTTTGCATTGTAATGTAGACGGACAAAAACTGAGAGTTTAAGAAATGATGACCCACATTCACTGTCTGTTTGGGTCACATCGGTGGGGGTGTAAGAAAATATCAATACACTTAAATATCGCGATATTACATTTTGTGCAATATTGTATCGATACGCAAAAAAACCCAACCCTGTATTGATTTTTTTAAATTAACATTTCAGATTTGCAGCAGACAGTTAATTGTGTGCCGTCTTTAAACTCCTGACCGCTGGGGAGCAGTGTTGTTATCCATCTTGAGCATAGATCTTAAACCAACCTAAGCCAAGACAAGAAGTAGCTAATGGCAGCTACTGCTAGCAAATGCACCAATGGCTGAATCCTCCTGAGTTTGACCGGCTCCCGCGGTTCATTTCAGCTTCTTTAATAAAGAAGGCACTCAGGAGAACAAGTAGGGCTATGCTGACCTTATGATGCCCACTGCTGGAAGATTTTTACGTCAGGCACCCCAAAAGGGTTCAGGGAAATTGTGCATGAATGTGTGTTTGTGTGAATGTAAGGGTGTGTATGGGTTGCATTCATTACAATCCATAATACAGTATCACACTACAGAGAGCCATTTATAACTGCAAATACATGTCTCTAATATCAAGAATAGTGGTCACATGCCCACAAATACTTGCACACAAAATACTCCACCTCTAATAAGTGAATAGAGCAGCCCACAGGTTGCTCATCCTATGCCTCGACACAGCTGCTCAAAATAACACCTCTAAATGTGCCCTCCCTCACTCCCCCTCCTCCTGGCCTGCTGGTAGAAGTAAAATTAGCTAGAGCATCCTGAGAGAGAGACCCCTGTTTGTTGGGCGGTAGAGGAGGAGGGGAAGGTGCCCGGGTGAGCCTGTGTGTGATGTATGTGCAGTGTGGAAGACTAAGGAAGCAAGAGGCAGAAAAGGAACTTAAGATGACCTATCCCCCCCTACACTGGAGGTCATAAAGATCCTGGAAGACCCTCTATGGTAAAAAAAAAAAAAAAGATACCAGGGAAGATGCACGAGGAAAGATAGCAACCAGCTGCTGACTGACTGACTGTCTCTAGAGAGTCTCTCCAGTACAGGTCAGCTCTGCCCCCCCCCCCCCCTATCTGACCCAGACCTGAGAGCCTGACTCCAGATAAACCTCTTAGCCTCAATTAGCAGGGCTGTGGGACAGGCTTCTTGCCACTAAACTGAATTGTAGCAGCAAAAAAAGATCGAGCAAGCCTCTTATGAAGCCCTCCCGCAGCTGAAAGGGACACGAGCCAAAGGGAAATGGATGTATTACAGCCCGAATAGAAGCAGACATTTTGCTCCTTAAAATACAAACAGTTTGAGATTTGTATGGTATAACTGTGTCGTTTAATTAACAAGTACGGGTGCTAAATTGAAAACATTAACAATGGTGCAATGTGAGATTAGTTAGTCATCAAGGATTTTATTTTACTCATGTATGAATCAGGTTAGGGGACAAATACACGTGCACAAGGTAGGGACTGCTTAACTAGGAGCTTATTAAATACTGTTGGGTTAACCAAGTCAACATATTTTTTTCTACATGTCCAAATACCAGTCAAAGTTCTCAGATCTTACATTTTGTTTGAACACAAGCAACTGTAAAACATTGCTAAAAATTGGTTTATTGGTTGGCAAATTACTTAATAATCAGTTATTGATCTGACTAGACATTCAAGGCCACATTTGGTTTCAGAAATGATAAGTTTGTGTTTGAGAAGCCCTATGGAGTCTGTTTTCTGCACAGACAATGTTGGTGCTGGATCTCCATCTAAGATTTAAGATGACGTTTCAGAGAGAGATTTAAAGATGGAAATCAACTACAAATCCCAAGGTGTGTTCTAGTAAAAGTCAAGCTTAAAATTCAGCTACAAATGCTGCAAACAGCAAAAGCAAGCCAGAAACCTGATTACACAATCAACAGTTGAAACCAGTTCACTTTAAGATTCTGGATTAATTCAGCAATGAGAGTGCAGTTGTTTATTATTATTATAGTTGTTTAGGATACTCAGCTATACAGAGACAGAAACACAATATCACTGGATGAGTTGTAAACAAATCCACCCTCCCACTCCTAAAATCTGGGAATCTCAACCAAAGTATAAAAGAAGTCTTAGTCATCTAAAGGCTCCTACAGACTGTGAGACTCTTGTAAGTTTATTGCAGCCACACTGGATCTAATAAACTTGGATACGATATGTACACAGACTGTATGCTGATAACACCTACTGAATCTCAGGCTACAACGCAAGTTAGAGTACAAGAATAAAATGTCATCAGCCAACATTGTTTATCTGTGCTGCTATAGTGGTAAACAGACACTAAGCTAAAGATCATGCTGTTACAATAGTGGTATTTATGTGTATGGGGAAAAAAATCTAAAGAACAGGAGGAGGAGAATGAGGAACCTGGCTGTGGCTCAGGAATAGAGACCAACTTGGGATGCCAATTCTGCAACAAATATTTTTAGTGTACGTATAGATCAGTGTGTCATTTGTTGATACATTCCTATTGGTTGTTTAGTAGACGTAGGTCATAGCTGCAGTCACACTATGAAATGGTCATCATAAAGTTCTGCCACTGTCAGAATCTTGTCCGAGACTATATTGGGTTGCAAGACCAGGACGGCTGTGTTTGAACCTCGGTTTTTAGCCACGACTAAAGATTTTGCTGCATTTTCTATCACACAGTGTATACTGAGCTTCAGAAAATATGCTCATCTGAACTGCAGACGACAGCAAATCTCCACAGAGTTCGATCCCCTAGAGAGTGACGTGTGTGATTTTATGCATCAACACTGAAACGCTGTCTGATGAGCCCTTTGAAAGATGAGATGTTATCACCTCTCTTTCAAAGTCATGTTAGCCGTCAATTAATGTTAGCTCATAACACAGATCACAACTCTCTGTGATTAATGTTTAATGGAACTAAGACCCTGTAATTGTACTAATTGATTTTTCAGAGGGGCATGAAACAGAAAGGATAATGCCTTTGGTCCACAGGACAACTCCAGCAGACTGCTAATCAACCATTAAACACCTCTCTGCTCAGTAGTGTGCAGCAGTTAACTGCAAGTCCCCCCGAGGCTAGCTGAAGATGACTAGCATACCGGCTGATTCCGTTCACAACTTTCTCTGCTATCAATTCCCCCTGATGGACTCTCGAAGAAAACCGCTGCAAAGAACTAATACGACAGGCTGTGGAAATGAACAGAGCCTGACAATGTATGGTTGTTAAGCTGTAATTGAACCGCTCAATCTGCCATTTCCTGATTTTATGCCATTTCTTCAGACACAGAGCCAGTTGCTGAAGGGAGGCCTTTAATAATGTAGAGAAACCTTAATGTGGATTTGACTCTCTAATGATTGGTGAAGGCCTCTCCTTTGGCTGCACAGTAAGGAGCAGGCATGCTAACCGCTCAACCACAAAACGATTTCGAGAATCAGGGCTGTCGGCAGCCCGCTCGCTTCAAATCACTGGGGGATTTAAATGACATCATCAAATGAAACCATGTGTGTGTGTGTGTGTCTTCTAAAGCCGCTGTTTCTCCACTGCCCATCACTTGATCCCAAATTGGATTACGTTGGGACAGAGTTTGTTGCAAGACCTTCGGGCCATGAGGGAGAAACGAAGCCGCGGAGAGGATGATGACATGTCCTGGGGGGATAACAGCGGATGGAAAGAGAACAGAGTGCAGAGGTAAAGCCAGGAAGGGAGGGATGCCTGCCTGTGACAACGCTGGATTTATGTTGAAAGGAGTCGATGGAGGCTTCCAAAGAGCTGCAAATCATCTTCCTCTCTCTCTCTCTCTCTCTCTCTCTCTCTCTCTTTCTCTCTCTGTCACTCCAACTCTAACTCAAACACAAACTCATACGCGCGGGAAATTGATTCTTCAAAAAAATATATAGCCTTTTATCAGCTGCTTTCAAAAGCTTCTCTGAGGGTTCGTGTTCCTTTTTAAAACCCTCTTCCTCTTCCACCCCCACTTTTCAAAAAGAAGTCACTTTAAAACTGTATTGTGTGCCATGTATTCTTCCTTTTGCTTCTTTATTCATCAAAGGCTGGTGAGATGCAGGCAGGGAAAAGCCATACTGCTGCATGTGCTCGGGATGCTTGCCGTTTTGCTTGTGGGACAGAAAGAGGATTGAAAAGACTGTAAAACAACTACTGTGCATTTGTAAAAAGCTTGTGTGTGTGTATCTGTGTCCGTTTGTGACCTCACCAGCTGCAGCCCGCTACATCGTGGTGCACCTGCGTTTTTTTTTTTAGCCGATACAATCCCTTTGTCCTATTGGTCCCTTTCAAATCCGCCACTCACAGATGCTCTCAGTCATTGGCCAGAGTTTCGCACTTTGAAAGGAGCATTAAACAGTGTGTGTGTGTGTTTGTAGGAGGACATTGTAATGGGGCCATGGAAGATGCAGCTGCTGACACTGTGAGCCTGGAGGGTTTTAGAGTGGAGGGAGTGGAGGATCCATCACCTGATTCTTTACTTTTGATTTAATTTCAAATGTAACACCTGTCAGGCTGTACCTTTAATTAATACATTCCATGCAGTGTGTGAGTGTTATGGGCCTGTTCCAGCAAATTACAGAGGTACAGGGGGCACATGAGGTCCCTTGAAAACAAAATTTGGAGGGTTTCTAAAATATTAACAATAGTTAACAAAAAGTAGTTTTTTTTGTCGTGCCTTTTCTAATTTCCGGGTATCCTTATAATCACAAATTATACGTAAAATTAGGCTGCTTGAGGGTGAGTTAGGACTGGGTGATAATGATAATTATGGTAGTATAATTTTCTATTATATCATTGTAATTTTCATTAGAGATCAGCAGCTTTTATTATCACAATCTAATGATAAATTGTGATAATTATTGTTAATGCGAGGCAATTAAAAAAAAAAAATTGTTTACATTATCAAATAAAAAGATTTTATTAGAATTGTTTTGAATGTTCTTCTAGAAGTAATGATTTGACATTTACTGTGATAATTGACTGACATCTAATCTATGTTTTTTTAATCATGATAATATTTGTGGCTATAAATGTGTGTCATTTCTGACCATGTTTTCAGAGAAAGAATTTCAAGGAATGATAATAAAACAGTGATTTAATTTTCAAAATCCACTGATGAAAAGGTATTTTTTGCTCTCCTGGTCAAAAATGTCAGATACTTATTCATTTATAAAGGACTTGTTTTTCCAAGCAAGTGTACTACTATTATCAAAAGGTGCAGAAATGACAAAGACAAAGCAGGAGTCAGCAGCGACTTGTCATCTGTTTTCTTTTTCTTATTATTCATAATCTTAGCTAAATCGAGCACTTTATAAGTGACGTTTCTGACTACGGAAAAAAAAGTGATAGCCACGGTATAGTTCGCACACTGACCTGTTTTTTGAAAAATGTAAATTTGGCTTGCCAGTTTATTTCCCTCCTCCTTGGAGCATTTTCTGATTAGAATAATTAAACACCTGTTGGGCTAATCCATCGAAAACACATGGACATTGGTGGCGGTTGATGGAGGGAGAAAGGCAGCGTGTCTATTTTGGCCCGCACAGGCTTTGGCTCACGCTGTAAATGTTTTTGATTAGGGAATAGCCGCAAAGCAGGTTAGCTAATTCTGTGCATGGGGAGGTGGATAGAGGGAGAGGCTGGCTTAGTGGCTTTGCTAGCCTGAGCAGACGGAACGTGCCAGGGGTTTGAGCCAGTGTTGGGGTGGGGGTGGATTTACTCTCTCTCTCACACACGCACACAATCTATTGCACGGGGCTTATCTTTATCCATAGTCTCTGGAGGGTTTCATCTGGTGTCAGCAAAGGTGAAGTGAAAAGTAGAACTAGGAGGTGAAAATGAAGAGAGGGAGATGGTGAAAAGGAGAGGAGAGTTAGGACGAGGCCAAGAGATGGAGCAAGAGCACACAAGGACTGTGTCTGTAGATGTAAAGTCATCTGTTCAGCTGGGATCGGCTAAGGAGGACCAAGGTAGAGATGGATATCCAGGGAGATTTTGCTATGAACAGATAAAGCATGGAGTCAGGGAGACAGCATAGAGTCTTTGAGGCAGCATATATCTCAGTGACCGACCCAGGGATTAAGATACGCAGACCAAGCAAGTCAGACAAAGATATAAAGACAAGAGAGAGAGAGTGAGTGTGAGAGAGAGTGAAAGAGAAAGAGAGGAACGAGGAGAGAGGGATAGTAGAAGAGAAGGATGGAGTCAGAGGGGTCTTTGTACTAGATGTTTGGGATGTTCTTTATACCCTGGCGTTGGTCCAATCTCCAGTCCCTGATCGAGCTGGGCAGCTTTGAACCCTGGGCTTTTGGAAAGAGCAGCAGGCTCCCAGGATGACACATGGTCGTAACAAAGAGCCAGGCAAAACGCCTGGTAAGTCACAAAAGCCCTGTCCCTTAGGTCATCGGCAGAATTCAGCATGTGCCGCCCGTCTCTGCCAATCGGCATGCCAGGACCTCAGCGTTAATAACCTGCATCATAAGGCTCTTATATTAAAGCCCTGTGTTTTAGATTTTATTATACTCAAGAATGGAGGAAGGATAATATTAGGCTAATTATTTAGTACTGGACGAAGAATGACACCTTTTCTACCATATATTTAAACAAATGAGTTTAAAGTTCTCTACTCAAAAAGGATATTTTTCAGTGTTTAATGTTTGACTTTAACTGTGCAGGGTGAATGTACTACTTAGGTTTTGTATCCCACCAGTAAATGAATAGAACCGTTTGTGTATTTTACCTTAAAAAGAGTTGTGCACATATTGTGCTATGAGGGAGCAGTAAGGCTGTGCTGCTGGTCTGGTTGATATGGAGTGGAAGTGTATATAGTTTGATGGAGCTGTTCCCTTATGAAACCATGAGTTCAAGTTATGATAAATGTCTGTCTATAGCTTATTTATGCTTTTTCCAAACTTAGGGTTGGGACAACAATCGGTCACGGCCAATTGGCAGAGTAAATGCTATGATAATCAATGCTATGATAGTCATGTGTTTGTTTGCGTATGTTAGCATTTGAATTGTGAAGTAACATTGCTACCTAGCTAAGTTAGCTTAGCTAGCTAGTTAGCATACTAACCACTATTGACAAATTCTGACATTCACGCAGGGTTGTCCCTAATATGGATAAGGCAGCAAAGTGCATTGACATGCAGATGTTAGGACAGTTCATATGTTTGTCAGGAAAAGTTTGGGAATCACAGGCTTATTTTAATCAGTAAAAAAAAAAAAAGCAGCAGCTCTACTTTATGATACATCCTGATGTACAAAAACCAAGTACAACCACAGGCTAACAACAGGGTGAATCTATGGTCTGATTCTGGTAGGTGAATGAATCCGGTGAGCAACCAAAGTCCTTGGGTATATGTATGAGATGTGTCAGTATGAACAAGAAGCAGAAGCAGTACAATCTGTATCATCGGTTGAGCCTACTGACAGGGTTTGAGAATGCAAGTGGTATTAGCAGCCAGCACATACTGCTACAGTGATCATCATCTCATACTCAAGTGATTGGCACAAAAAGTTCCCTGCCTGTACTCTAAGTCCAGTCCTATGAGTAGGCTACAAGAGTAAACCATCACTGTATGACAAAGTAAACAAAACTTCTCAAGACAATTACTGCCTAATCATGTCTAATGTTGTGCAGGTGCCACCAAATAGTGCAACCCGACTCGAATATAAAACAGAACTTATGTCATACGTTTCTCTTACATCAAGAATAAACCCAGATTTAATGGATCTGTAAACTGTGATGAGTTGTTTACAACAGATAGCTTAGGTAACTTAATAATCACCATTTGTTTACAGACTTCAGCAATTACCTTGACAAGTACATTGTTATTGTTACAGAGTAGAAATTAGACCAAACCATGAACATAAAGCACCATCTCATCTGAAAGGAAACTTAATCCCAACTCATGACTGCCTAATTTTAGAGCCATATTTCAGATGGTCAACCACGAGTTTCAACAGTCATGAAGTAACATTCATAAAACACTCCTGCTGTCATTCTGTGTCAATGTGTAAAGTATATCAGGTTGATTCCTCTGGCGCTGCTACAGAGGGTGAGCAGCACTCTGCAGCTAAAAAGAGAATCTTCTCTGAACTTTATACTTTGAACTACGGGTAAAGTTACAGGAAATACACACAGAGTTAAAGAAAAACAGGAAACTCCACATAAATCTTGACAGGTTACCTCTAGTTTACCCCTATTAAAAGTTTTCTGTTTAATTTCTCATAACTGATAAAGTTCAAAATGGAATTCTTAACCTAATCTGTTTCTTTGATGAGGAAATGAGCACACTGGGGTATCCAGCCAAGGTGCAGTGATTTAAAACTGGCATTTAAAGCCAAATCATACAAATTCCGTTTATTCTTCTTAGCCTTTTGAGCTCTCTGACCAACAACCATCATCAATTATATGCAGAACATTTAAGCCAAGAAACACAAGGTTGCTAAATTTGCTGTGCTTGATATCTCAAGGTCCTTACAACACCAAATACACAACGCTTCCTAAATCAGTACATAAAACGCACATTTACACCATCTTTTCTGCTTTGTGTATTTGTCTTGGAGGGTTTGTTTGAAGCATCAGGATACACAAGTGCTGCGATTAACTGGGAGGCTGCGATCAGCCAAGTCAAATACCAGTGCCAGTCAAGTGCTCACACTAATCAAATCATCATTTTTGCTGGAAGTAACCGGTTTCTCCCAGAAGTACAAGAACCAAAGTACAGTCAGTCACCAAATTCCAAACACACAAGTATTTCAGAACTTCTCTCACCCCAAGATAACAGAAAAAAGAAATATCTTTCCACATGTTCAAGAAGAGAACACAGTAATATTTAAACAGTGTTGGTTTCTTGGAACTCATAATGAGGTTGGTTTTATTTGTCTCAACTCGTCCCTTTCTAAGTTTTATTCATTGTCATTAGACATGTAGTGCTTTTTTCTGGTAATTAGTGTCTGTGCAGCCGCAGGCAAATGACGGAAAAAAAAAAATCAACTGACATGAGAAGGAAAAACAAACCGAATCCATCAGTGATAAAGGTTTTGCTAATCTCCTCGTTATTCTTTATTATTCTTCATCACTCGATGGCATTTCTCTCAGCCCACTTTACACCAAACAGGCCAAGATTAATGCCATGTTTTTATGTGAGCCCAGACCAACCGGTTTAGTCCGAATTTCATATGTCATTAATACATTAATACGATAATACTCTCCAGTAAGTTCTAAGTTCCAGTCATGCATAATAATAAGCCTGAGAAAGGGTTTGTAAAAAGAAATGTTGTAATGCTTGTATACTGTACATGTTTTGGTTTTTTTTTGTTGTTGTTTTTCACTGCTGGTGTGAAATTCCTTAGCGGCATTTCTAAGGTTTTAGCAGCACTGAGTTTTGTTAAATTGGAAGCGACTTGCAATTATTGACATCAGGCTTCAACAAATCAAGCGCTACATGCAGTCACATGACCCTGATTTGTTTGACACCTGGAAAAAAAATTCATCAACATTTCTTACACCTATAAAATCAGTGAAGGGTACAGGTGTACAGGTGTAACCCAGCTGGAAAGCCACACGACACCACGTGAGGAACGCCGTTTCTATCAAGGATGGCAACCTTCACATTAGCCTTGCCAACTCTTGACATGTTGTGAAAGGTTCAAATGGGATGACCCCACCTCACGAGCTGATGTGCTGTCAGAGATAAGCGAACTCTTCTGACACCTCTTGTGAAAGACGTAAACAAAGAGTCAGGCCTGCCGTGCCTTCATCCATCAAGCCTTCACATATTGTTTTACTCTCGCTGAAGCACTCCGGTTCCACAATTAGTTTTCCTTTCACCTAGCCTGCATCTGTCATCTTTACACAAAAGTACCTTCTGCAATCACTGGTGATTTTGTTGTGCAAAATAAACAATGTGTGGCTACATTGAAGAGATGAGCAGATTGTGGTACACAGAGGATACACGATCAAAATAAAAGCACACAGCTGTGAATGTGAATTGCATGCTTGTGAACAGCCTGAATCATGTTTTCTGAAATGTGATAAAAATGGCTCATTTTCTTTCATTACTAAATCTGCTCTGCCAATCATTTCGACTGACAGCAAATGTTGTTGCTTCCTGATGGCGCAGTGGGACCACACTCTCCAGTCAAGAGCTACCATGTAATTCAATCCATCACCTGAGGACAATCTGTCCTAACTCTGCACATGTCAGAAGCTCCTCAGTGTTTTTACCACAGAGTGTAAATGCAATTTTCAAGATGGATACTATGTTTTGTATGAACTGAATTAACTGCTTTGGTACTTTGGGGTGACAGCTAGATTGGCTGGCGCCTTCTATGAGTCAGTCTACTTGAAAGGTGTGAGCAGCCTCAAGGCTTTGCAATCAGACTCTATTCTCTTGTCCTTCAGGGAAGTCCCACAGAGGGCCCCTCTTGATTAAAGCTCCACTGTGACTGACTCATACAATCTGAGTCCTGCTGGCCTCACAACAGCTGGAATTACTCAGTTGCTCAGCCTCTTTCCCGAAGTCGAGCAAAGTCCCGCTGCGTGCATGTGTGTGTGTATGTGTGTGCGTGTACATATGGGACTGACAGATAACCTTAGGAACAGGGACATGGGTATATATTAAACAACTTTCTGGCTTGTTGGATTTCAAGCCTATGGGGACAGTTTCAGTCTGGCTTAAAGACTATCCTGCCAAGCCTCTGCTACATTGTATTTGCCCAGTTCAAATCTCGCCGTAGTCAATCACCTGCTTCCTCAGGCACCAAAGCAGAGACGTCACCATATCTAACACCTTTTCTCAAGCGGGAATGTGCATCATTTAAAATCGATTTGCTCCCACCTGCAGACGTTATGAAACCTAAAAATCATAAAACTAAATAAAATATCAGATTTTCAAAACATACAGGTCATTTTTTTCGCCTTGGAAAATCTAGAACTGCACTGGCTTTAATCATGGTTTGAAATCTGGTAACAAATGATAGCAGCCTGTCATTAAACACAAGACTGCAGAGGAGTGTGCAGTTTTCTTTTTACGCTGTCCCTCTAATTCACCATGGGATTGTCAGAACCGCTAGCCTCTTGTTGTCACTATGGCAGCTAATATCACTAGCCAGCATACACAGTACTGTAGGGCTGCACAATTAACCGAGTAGCAATCATAATAGTAATAACAGCCTTTAGAATTATATAATCGCAAAAGACTGCAATTTAAAAGGTCCAGACATAGCTGGGTTTAGAGTGATCTAATTTTGTATGTTTGAGTTGACAAAAATGCAGTTTTCAAAAAGAATAATCCCTCCATTTTCCTTGATAACCAAGCAAGTAGACTCAAAATCACAACCACAGATTGCGAAACAATAATCGCAGTATGACATGTTTCATTTTAACGATGAAATTTTAGGAATTGATGAAGAAGACATGCACATCCTGGTGTCCAGTAGGATGGGCGCTGGATCAAAAACATCTAATACAGTGTTTCCTAAACTTTGTTCCTGGGGACCCACTTTTTTAAAAAACCATCACATTATCTGCAAATCATGCGAAGAGCAGATTTGTGCTCAAATGAACATTCCTGAGCATTTTCACTGCCATTGGCCATCACCTTAGTATCTACATTTGGGGAGTCAGCCATGCCAATGAGGGATACATCTGATAACATCACAACATAAAGAGGAGAAATACTTACGTGCATTTAGGCATAGGAAACAGGCTCTATTTTCATAGCATTCCGTTTGTTTGCTATGAAAGGCTAGCAAACAAAAGGTATGCTACCCTTTCAAACTTGATTCAGTGCTAGTTTTTAGTAATTACACTTACTGAAACAAAACTAAATAAATCAATAGGCTACTATCAAAAACATGCTTCTTGTTGAAAGTTTTCAGAATTGGTTGGCAACTCAAATAAAGTCTCCTGTTGGGTCATGATCCAGTAGAAAAGAAAATTGATAGATCCCAACAAGAAACTGCTTTAATGTAATATTTAGAGCAAAAGGCTCTTCCTCAGACTTCAGATAAATGCAGAGTCACTATCTTAAATAACCACACTATACCCACTATCCATATTACAAAACCATGTGACACATCACCTGCTGTCAACTGCCATCAGTCACATGGTAATAAAAAAAACTGAGAATTGGAATTGAGGTAATAAAACATCCAGTCAGAGAGGGAGACATAAACTCTCCTCCTAAAATGTGAACTTTTTCACCAGACAGTTTAGACCCTAAATACCTCAGTGAGGATTTTGACATTTACACCATTTTTGTGCTGTAATTACAAAAAAGTAGCTAAATGCATACTGGGCTTTTACTGCATAGGTTTGGAGCATATGATGGACATTTACTACAATAGGTACTGTAGGGGTTCCATCATTTTTTTTTGTGATGCGGTGTCATTAGCAGGTTGGTATGTTGGACAGGTACACATCTCATTTTTCTGTCATCATACTTGCTGAGGTGTCAAACCACTAAATCCCCCCCCCACATGTTCTCCTGTCATGCATGATGCATCCATATGCTGGTTCCTGAGGCAGATTATCACATGACACAGCTCCTATTCCAATCTTTCTACATCAAAGGCGTCGAAAACATTGCCTCGGGTTGTCCTACCCTCTTCTCCTTCTGCACTGACCTCAGAACAGCCTCTGGGAGATGAACAAATAGTACATAAAGACTCAATGGCACATGTAATACATCACTATGAACTGTAAAGAAACCAATGCTAACCAATGCAATAAATACTATATTGCTGGGTATTTACCACTGGTAAATAAGTAGGTCAATGCAGAGAAACTACAGATGAAATGTTAAGAAAAACCTCCACTGCCCATCAACTCAGCTAGGTCACACATGGTTTAATTTTTTTACTTCCTAGAAAGCTGGCGACCTGTTCTTAGAAACTCCTTCACTATTACTCGTCATTTAAAATTACAATTGTAATTAAGAAGGCATATTACATGGTTGTTACCTGGTAACAACCATGACAGGATCAGATTTTCCCTGTCACGGTACATCTTCTTAAATACTCTTGCATATATTTTTATAATTTACTCAGTAAGTAAGCTGAAACTGTCCTGTAAAATAAGCCTTGTTTGTTTCCACGGTATTACCAGGCTCTTACCATATAATTTGTAATAGAATATTTGAATTTGAATTAATGGGTAATAACTGAGGTTTTTCCAATCAACAATAAATTCTAATTTAAGATATATTTACTGGCTAGATACTTCATAATTGGGGGACTGTTAAAGGAAGGATTATGTGGATTTAAATTGTAAAAAGCAAATCCTGTCTTTTTTATTAACCCCAGTCAAAATCTCTGTATCCGTCTGTAATCGTAATCGTCTGTAACCGTTATTTCAGGACATATCTTTTAGGTCGACTGTAGGTCGCAGTCAGCCTTTTTGATCAATGTAAAAGGATGAAAGAAAAAAAAAAGATGAAATGAATTTTCAGTGGGCTGTGAGAGCACGCTATGTGGTAGAATAACAACCTGTGAGCTCCTGTGACAAGACGTGTATTACTTTTTGTTATAATGAGCCAAGTGTTTTACTCCAAATATATGCTGACAGTAAGTACCGTGACTACATAGGAACCATTAAACAAAATAGGGAACATAAAAACAGCGACATAATGCAACAGCTGGAGGGAGAAGCTTCTAAAGTGATATGAAGACAGGTAGACGGGCTGATCTGAATAGGCAGTGGAGGCTGCTCATGTTTGTGTGTATAGCACTATCCCCGCTGAAGACACAACCAGAGACCCCCTGCCAATTCACATCACAATAATACTACATCCATGAGCTGTACAAATGTCTTTGAGGTAGAAACTTAAGCCTTTGTAGAATTTGATCTTTAGTTAGCAGGATTATAGTATTTCAAAGAAGCACCGTGAGGACTATAATCTCATTTACAGCTGGAAACTCTAAGAATAGAAATTATGGATCGTAAATAGGGAATTCGGTCATCATAGCAGAAACAAGGGTAGGTTTGAGAAAAATAAAATGCAATAAAATGATTTAAATTCAAGTAAAATGATGAAAAATGTCCATGTCTAGAATTCTGACAAAACACTTTCCACAATAGCTATATTCAGCTATATTTCAATGTCTGCTGAAAGTTGTAGACATTAAGAGAGCTCAAAACTCATTTTAAAATAACACTTGTAACTCAGATAAAAGATAATAAAAGAATAAAGAACGAGCAACAAAGACAGCATTTGCTGTTTCAAACTAAGGGTTTAAATGAGAATCTGAGACTAGAAAAAAAAGAAAAAGAAAAAAGTGCTCCTCAGATGCCAGATAAAATGAGGAGTGAAAGTGAGGGAAAAACCTCAGATGTGAAAGCCCAGGGGCTTCTCAGAGGATGAGGAAAAGTTTCATGGAGCGCTGCACACAGAAACGCCTTGCACAGAGCTGACACAATTGGCCATTCAGCATTACAAAGGGCCCACGTCTGATCTACATGATGTATTTCTATCTTGACTTTCAGTGACGTTCCACCCCTGTGAACAGGCCTCCGTTTGCGGGGGCAGATGTCAGTCAGCCCCCCCGCGAAGGAACAGGAGCCCCCTGCTTTGTAGGAGGCCGTGCATATGGCTTGACTGTAAAAGGAGAGGTAGAAATGACTTCAGTACAGCTAAGGAAAAGCCTGTTTTATTTGACTGAAATGGTGCTTGGAGTGGTCTTCTCACAGAAAGATGCATTACACATTCTTCAATCAGAATGAACCTTAGGGTTGGAAGCTCAGCAAGTGGTCCTGATATTTGATATCTAACCTGTTTTCCTCTGTCCCCTTTATATGATAAGGCCATTGTTTGTTTTTTTCTCATCTGCAAACAATAATTTACCAGGACTTATGAACATTAAATGCCACTTTTCACTAATCAAAAAGCACAAAACAAAAGGCATATGGGTCCCACATGCCTAAGATGTTAAACATCCACCCATGGCAGCCTCAAGATACCAGTGTCAATCAACAAAGAACACAGTTACAATCAAATGTGCTATCTGCAGGACATGTGACCCCTAGTCTATTTTTACAACAGCAGAGGGGATGACAGCACTGAACCTCCAGGGAAAAGAAATATGCGTATACATTCTCTCACATCAAAGCCTCAGCCATATTATCCAGCGCTATGCGTTTGTGGCATGTATGCTAAGCTACCTAACATACTTTGATAATTCACATCAGCGTCACTTTATACACCCCCCCTCTCTGTGCTGCTTTTGTGTAAACATGGGGGGGGGAGGGTATAGATAGTCTTTGTTCATTGTTGTTCCATTGTTTCAAAGAAGGCTTTACTGTACACAGGAAGAGGAAAGATAGTCTCAGAACGGACCTATTTACAGTCAACATGGGGACAAAGACAAGAATGTGCTTCGTCATCAATACAATGTAGAAAATGAAAGCACAAATATTTGATGTCATCTAAAAAACGCCCTTATGACTCTCAAAACTCACACTAAACGTCTTGAACATCCACCAAGTCACTGCCCACCCTTTTTAAAGTTAGGGTTACATTTGCGTTTGCATTTTAGCCACATGTTAAACACAGAAACTAAAAGATGTTCCCTTTTAAATGAAGTCTTATACATGCATATTGGCCTTCTTCTAAGTCTAACCCTAACTCTAATTTAGGGTGGGATATTAAAAGGTAAAAAATTCCAGATAAGATGTATCAGAGGATTTTTGGCTGACTCTTCCTCTTACAGTCCCCTAATTGCTCATATTTACCTGGGAAATTTATGATAATTTATAGTATAATGTTGGGTAATTACCACTGGTAAACAAAACAGTCTATATGACATATACAGTCTATAAATGAAGACTTTGCAACAAATAAATAAATTGCATTTTCTTACTAAACATTTCATCAAATTATGTGTTTGATGTAGGGGTAATTTAGAAGACACCTAATCAGTCTGTGTTCCCCAAGGAAGTTGCTGGTCTGGGTGATACATCAAATTCATTTTATTAATTAAAGGTTTTGTCTTTGCACAATATGTAAAGTGTCTCCTTTGTCAAAACTGAGTTATTACAGCATGCTTGAATAGATTCGAAGTTCGTAGTAAAGACGGCTTACTGGCTCTGGCTGTCTGAATTGAATTTGATGATTCTGACATCTTCATTTCTTTTCATATTTGTCCATACCACTTCTACCTTCTTACCTAGCAGCTGCACCCCACGGGTCAGACCGTAAACATCGATGAGGGCCCAGAGGGGTTCGGCTATGCGGACTCCACTGAAGAACAGCATGGGACTGGACTGGTTTATGCGGTAGAAAACGCGTCCCTTCTTGTCGACCCAAAAGGCGATAATGTTGCCCTCGTTGGCAAACTCCTCAGGTAGTGCCTTGGCCCAAAAGCCGCTCTGGGACACCAGGTCTGGGCAAGCATATTTAGGCAGGTTGTCTGGGTTTATCCTGGACGGGTCTTTGGAGGTAAAACCCAGACGTAGAGCTCCACTCCAGCAGCACTGCTTTTTAGTAATCTAGGAAGAAAAGAACCAAAAGTGGCTTTATTTGTATACAATTTGAGCATATTCTGAGAGACTAGACAGAAGTAGTCTTTTGCTTCTGACAGAAGTAGACAGATTTACAAAAGGCTCTAAGAATCTGCTCTCAAACCAATCATAGAGTCTACATGGTGTTCATTCCAATGCAGACAGTGTGGTTGAGTCCACCTCTCAAGACTCAACATTGTGTCAGCCTAAGATAACAGTACAATCCATTTTGACAGATTAAAAGCTCCCAGACTTTTAGGGGTTCACGTGCTGCACTCTGACATAAAATACCTTGAGGCGGACTTGCTCACACAGTGCTATGGGCCTGTTGCTGAAGGTGATGGCATTGCAGAAACTGGCCTGTCTCTTGACTGTCTTCTGAGCAAGGTCCATGACAATTTGGGACCCCTTGGCATTTGGGTGGAAGAGAAGCGGGCTGATGGGAAGGGGTCCGCCAACGCTGCCACACTGGATAGGCAGGCACCTCTTGGGTTTGTGGTGACATCGGTGCGACGTGGATGGGAACGGGCCACCGAGGGAGTCTGGGGAAAAGACAAAAGCAAGAAAGCAAAACACAAAGATGAGTTTTAACCTGAAACAAAAATGTCCTAATTAGGAGCAGCAGGCTAGCTTTAGTCACTGTAATGAGTGTCTTATGGTTTTGTTCCAAATTTGAAGAAAAGCTTTGCATCACAGAAAATAACCTCAGATCTTAATAGCATAATCTAAGATTTCAGAGTTCTTGCATTCGAGTCTTTGTTGATCATTTGTGAGCACTGAAGTAATAAGCTAATCAGCGATAATCACATTGGACCCTACAGGGTGAAAAGCAAATCTCCATGCAGTTCAAGTTTGCAACACATGTCCAAGACAAAAATTATGGGCTTTGGTTTTTTTCATGTGCTGCACTGTTCTCACACAAATAGGCTCTTTTAAAGCCAGTGGAAGTGATAAGATGGTCCATTTTGAATGTGAGCCATACAGGGGGAGATGGGATAAGAAGCCTTGTGGATCTTGTGAAGCACTTAAGTAATCCTGCTACTTATTTACCATTATAAGACAAACATATATGATCCGTGATGTGGTTATTTCAAATTTCAACCCAGATGCCATTGCACATTTCTATTACGTGTAAGTAGTGTTTTACTTGCTCCATGACTTTATGGCCTTTCCTCTATGGGCAGGAGTGGATGGCAAATAAGCAAAATCGAGTACTTTGCCACGTTAGTCTTCATCCCAACTCTCATAGGTTTTTAATTTTAGACAATACCATTCTTTGGTTATTCTTAAGAGTTCACTGTTGTTTGGTTTAAATTACTAAATATTTGATGAGGTATCATATATGCAGACTTTTTTTAGGTTTAAGTAATAAAAGCTCTTTCCTTAAGGTTTGGAAAAGAGTGAGGTTTAGTTTAAAGCTGCAGGAGCCAAAATCCCGGGGAAAACAAAAACACCTGAATTTGAATATACACTTCTTCTTTCTGTAGCTCTTTCCTCTCTGTCCAAATCAAAAGACCTAATATAAAGATAGATGACCTAACCATTTCACACCACTATGGAAAAGTGAAGCCGCTTCTCCAAAGCTTCTGTGTCAGTAATTACAGCTGTCAATAAAATATTTACTCCCTATGTGTGTGAAAACACATCAAGGATAGTCCTCTTGTTTCCTCTTTTTTTTATTAATCATGATTGCAGACTTTTTTAGGGTTAGGTACTAAAAGCTCTTTGCTTAAAGTTTGGAAAATATGTTGGTTTGCTTTAAATATTACTAAATACATCATTTGTCATGTTTAATCACCGTTTCTGTATCAAAGGTTCAGTGTGTGATATTTAGTGACATCTAATGGTGAAGCTGCAGAAAATGCTTATTAGAACCTGTGTTTTATTTGGGTGTGGGCTTTTTAGTTAAGGGGAAATTAACACTGGGCAGCAGCTGCTATAAAGCAAAAAATGAAGAGGAAATCTGTTCTGAACTACTGTAGAAACATCCCTCTGTAGATATAATGGGCTAATCCTAAGTGAACAAAAACACAGCAGTTCTCATTATACACTAATGAAAACATAACATGAAAACACAATTAGATCCTCCTAAATCTCCCTAAATCTTTACACACTGGACCTTTAATATCTGAGAGAAGAGGTTGAAAAGTGCCATGAGCAATTAAAACACTATAGGTTCACAGATGTTGAGATCATACATATCTGTGGTTGGTTGAAATGTACAATGGCAGCATTTTCATTTTGTGACTGGGTTACAAATGCAAGATGAATATATTTTCTCTCTGTATAAAAAGTTATAATTCTCATTCATGTACAATTCATGTCAGTGGATGATTTAGAACCAAATCATTCCATTGCAAGTTCTTAACAAGAGAAAATATCCCCAAAACGCACACTGTCTTTGATTCATCCCCAAAGCCAGAGAGCTCTATGGCTCCTTGCCAAGAGTGGAGAAGACTTTGCAGAGGAAGGCTGGACCGACTTGGTAATTAGGTGTTCGGAGAGTAAATGTGTTTGAATGAGGCTGGTTCAGAGTGGTACTTGACTAACTAGTGCAAACAACATGCACTTGAGCAATTTTACAGATTTTCCAGAGCTGGAACTGCCAGATTTAAATAGCTAAATTAGTATTCTGAAGCAGAACCCAATAGAAGTTTTGGCATTGCCAGACAAGTTCCATCATCTGATACTCTTTCAATCTGCGACTGAAGTATCATAAGGTTTTTGACACTCCACCATTTTGGATGTTAAACAATTACCAGAAATTTGTGTTTGAACATCTTAGCATTCAGTACTGAAGTGGTTTGTTCTCATCATGTACCTTTTCTTTTTTTGTTTTTATCAGTTAGTGATTTATGTCTTTCAGGATGTCAATCCTCAGAGATCCTGAACAGTTTGTATCCAGCTGGGTTCTTTTTGTTCTAGGCACGGAGAGCAGTAAAGCTAGCAATAGCAAAGGTGATTGCAGGGTGAGCGTGAGAGAGAGAGAGAGAGAGCGAGAGCGAGAGCGAGAGCGAGAGCGAGAGCGAGAGCGAGAGCGAGAGCGAGAGCGAGCCTGATTCCAGAAAGCTGACCATGTCTCTCAGATGCATTTTGGATGTCTCTAGCTCCTGTCACTTTGCTATGTCAGCCTGTTTGATTGATTTCTCACTGAATTTGTGGTGAGCATTCCTCAGCAAAATATAAAAAAAACACACTTTCATGGAAACAAGACAAAAGTAAACCATGAATCAATATAATAAAATAAATGTATGATACAGTAAATTTTTGCCTCCAACAGTATGAATGTATTTTGATATTTCCGTCAGGGGAATGATGAAATTGTCATTGCATCTTCTAGCGAGCATCTTGCTTATAAACATAAGTAACTAGAACTCAAAATGTCAAGTGGAATTATAGTCGCTGTTCAGTTTGTGGTGCTTTGGACTCGTTTTACACTTGCTGTCTCAATCACAGGGGACTGCCTGATTTTAACAGATGAACTCATTCATGTAGCTAATGGATGAAAGCTAACACAGCGGCGGCAGCAGGTGTCCTGTGGAGTCCTGATAAGAGCATGCAGCCATAGCCTGCTTTGTGTCCTCTCTCTTTCTTTGTCTCCGTTTCTCCCTCTCGTCTGTGTTTGGTGTGTTTGTCTGGTAATGACCCTTCCAGTTTTTCCACCCCTGTAAGAGTGTCTACTGTTCAATCTGGCCCCAACCTAAGAGCATCGCTGTTGCCTTTTGTCTTAGACGGAGCCGCAGGAGAGCAGTCATTGAATGTGGCGCACATGGTCCTAGGCAGATTGAGTTGAATGCATTAACAGGCTCTAAAGAGGCACAGCTGCTGTAGGGGGAAACAGGCTACGTGTGAATTCATGTTCCTTAGCAACCCCTCGTATCTAAAGGTCTTGATCAGTGCACTTGTTCACTCTACGACTATCAGCTATACAACAGATGCCTTTTGTTTACCAGGACACTACAAAATATTTATATTCATACAATCCAGCTTTTTACAACTCACCGTCTGTGTCCTTTTTAGACAAAAAAAATATTACTTTACAGAACATTAACCTTCTTTTGCAGCATTCTAATAGATATTAGTATCCTTTGTTTTACCAAATATCCAGAGTAACTGATATTTGTATTTGCAGGATGAAGAAAAGATGTGATTTATACACTTTAACAATTGGGTTGAATGTTGAGCAGCCACACCACTTTAGTTGGGATTAAGTACTTTTGAGTGTTTCGTGACACCTTGCTGCCATCCACGTTAACATGATAGCCAAGGACAAGTGGCTGCACAAAATACAGCCTTATCCCTTCAAAATAAGAATCGTTTAAGCTTCTAGTTCGGCTTCCCTCCTCCTCTTTTCAAAATTAAATCAACATAAATGACGGTGTGATGACTGTAATACTCACACATTTCCTTGACAAATGCATATACAGTATATGTTAGAGATACACCAATTAACCTGTGCCTATAGGACATTTTACAAACTATCGATGTCGGCAGAATTTGGCTCCGACATTGGCCGATGGCAAATATGTCAACTGGAATTCAGAGGTAAAATAGTAGGTAAAAGTGTTTATGTATCAGCTCATAAATTGGCTACCTGCTTTTCTTTTGGCCTTTAAACATCCACTATCGGTCAATCTCTAGTTAATGTTAACACCGTTTAGCCCTAGTGTGTGTTTTGTACCCATTTTTTTATTCGTGTGTAAATAGTTACTGGAACATTAGCATTTCAAGAAGCAAAAGAAGATCAATTCAGCCTGATGTTGCACTGCTCAATCAAATACATGCAAAGTGACCTGTCAACATGTCGCCTGCAGTATTTGGGTGTAGCCAACTATATGTAACAGTGTATTCAGAATATAAAATACGAATAACTGGTACAGTTACAATTAAATAGGAGGTGATGAGAATACAGTTTTTAAAGTAACCTTCCTAACACTAGTCTTCTGTATTGTGTTTCTTGAATTTATCTTGTATTGAAGTGAAGGTAAAAGTTATTGCTTTGAGATAAGTCATGCTTCAAAGGAATATAGAATGATAAATCTACTCCTGCTTTATGCTTTATCTCCTCACTGTTACCACTCAGCAAAACCATAACACTGCTCCTGTGTAGTGTTTTACCTGAAGGCTACTTTCTTTGTCTGTGTGAACTTGGAATGATGTATAGTACGTATCTGACCACAAAAAATGAGTTACGCTTTCTGTTTTCCTTGCAATGATTTGAGAAAATATCACGGGTGGGAAAACAATTTTCCGTTTTACAGTTAAAGATTCAGTGTGTGCTCTTGATTCCCACGTTGTATTTTTAAGCTATTCATCAGACCAAAGCAGCCTCAAGCCTAAGGCCCGGTCTCGGTCCTCCAATTACCTCAGCAATACAAATCCTGGTGTATACTCATATCCACCGAGCCCGAGATATGACCCCCTTAAAGTACATGGCTTAAAATATGGCTCCTGTTAACATCGACCTGACAGCTGCCTCGTATAAACTGCTGTTTGTTCTCACAGCTTTATGTGTGTGTTGTATGGGAAGAAGAAGCAGTTTTAATAGCCTCACAGGAGTCATTTTGCCAAAGGTCAATGATGTCTTATTATGAACAAACAGGGTGAAAAGCTTGTATTCCTCTGCCCCCAAGTGTAGAGGTCTTTATCCCACTAATAACTACACGCACACGCAGCTCCAATCCCTCATCACAATATGCAGGCTTGTGTGCGGCTAATACCTGTCATACCCCAATGAACATCTCTGTGGAGCAGTAAGCTAATCTCTCACCATTTCATTTGGCTGCCGACGCTGTGTGAGAGGTGAGCCGTGCGTGTATTCCAGGGTCTGAACACGTTTCTTTCTGCGCGCACATCTGAATGTGGACTTTATCTGCGGACCTGTGTGTAGTCATTACTCACCAACCCACAGTTAAGTGGTTTACTATGCAAATAGGATTTTATAGGTTGGTGGAAACTACAAATATTTGCTATGCCAAATGACTTCCTGCTTCAAGGGAGCAATGGAAAAGCCAGTCTAAAAAATTGAATGTGACCACAAGGTACCAGTTAAACTGCATTATACTGCTGCACACTGAATAAGGAATAGTTATTGGTATTTTTCCATATGGTGCTAAAATGTGTCCAACAGCACTGTGATGTTTCTTATAAAAGGCTGCATCTTAATAGCATACATAATAAAGCATTTCCTTAATGACATAAACTTTTGCTCATGCTATGTGTCTCTATGTATAATACAAACCCTTCTTGTATATGCATATTACTAACCATCATTACATTACAAGGTTGATGACCATACATATGTATTTCTTGGTCTCTGTATCAAGATACAACTGGAATATACAGAATATATGTAATCAAAAAATAAAACTTTCTGAAAAACAACAAACAAAAGATGAACAGTATCTACAAGTATTTACCAATGTGACCTACCTTTGCACTTAACATGTCTTCAACTCTTTTGGGAACACAATATGAGATTTGCTGCACCAACCTTCTGCAGTTTAACACATAGACTGTATATAGTGGATGAAGCCTCTGTGACATCACCTACTGGTTTGTGGACTACTGTTTGGAAGCCTTGAGCCTTGCTTTCATCATCTTGTTTTTTTTTATGTAAGTGCTCATATTTGGATAAGAAGGTGAAGCTGGGGAAGAGCAATGAAGCTCGACAAGCTAAAGCTAACTTACTGAAAACATCAACTAACAATGTCACCAAGGCATTTCACCATGACGATTACTTTCATTAGCGATTAATCTGTCAATTATTGTTAGTGTCACTTTTTAAACACAACTACAGTAGCGCCAGTAGTGTCTGTCAGGAAAAAAATGTTTTCCAGTATTATGTTGCTGTGCCTTAATAAAGAGACTGAGAAATATGTATGCTCATTACAACCCTGCAAAAACAACAACGCTGAAGATGGCCTAAGACTGTTGCACCCTAACCCTCTCAATAACATACCTAATTTTGTGGAAACATGTCTGCAGCATTCAGTCACAACTGCTTATCAGTGCTTACAAAGCACAGGTAGCCCACATACCAACCCACTCCCTGTACTTGTTGCTATGAAAAGCCCAGCTTAATACTCATCCTAGGAGACTTCAGTGAAAACGCACGCAC
>JAPQRN010000001.1:25666405-25676623 GCA_037367275.1 Coranthus polyacanthus
TTCTGTCCATAAAAATTATGAACAGAACCGGTGACAAAGGGCAACCCTGCTGGAGTCCAACGTGAACCGGGAACAGGATAATCATAGTGGCTGGTCTCCAAGGACAATTATCAGGATATAATAATAAAAATGATTTTGCAATAACTGTCAGCATCATTTTATTGCCCAGCCCTGGTCATATTTTTTATTGTTTTAGCCCCTGATCTTGACCAATATGTATTCCTAAATGTTCAATGAGTCACGATTCAGAGAGAATGTTAAAAACGTGAAAAACATGTACGTTTTTTCTCCAGCAATTATGAAATCAAAATGTTACCACACAACAAGAATGACCCATGCTACTTGTTAGTGAGAAAATTGGGTTTGTTGTCATTAATTCAAAGGTAAAGTATGCAACAGAACTGTTTGTAAACAGAACTGTTCAGACTTGGCTCCTCCTCTTCACTCATCGATTGAGGAAGTGAAGAGAAAGAGACAGTGCCGATAGCGAGACAAAAAGCTATGAAATAGAAAAATAAAACATTATTTCCTGATTCTGTCACAGTGATTATATCGGAAAAAACACAAATAAATACCCACACCTTCGCAAAACTCTAGGGGAATGTTCTAGAGGTGGTATACAGCCGAAAGAGGGGACCGGAGTCACTTAGTTTCTATATTGTTGATGCTGTTATTGGCTGGAGATACAAACTCACTGCCATAGGTCCACAACGTCAACATCCCATATACTAGTGGTTTCCAACCCTTTTATAATTCATGGACCAGGCAGTAGTTGTCATATTTCAGACGGACTGGTTCGGCCCCTCCCATGGACCGGTACTGGTCCATGGGAGGTCCAGGGCCCAGGGGTTGGCCCTGGACCCCTGCCATGTACAATGAAACAAGAAGAAAATGGAAAATACAGGCAGAGAGCAGCATCTCTGCAGGTAAATACAACACCACACACTGACAGAGGGTCACAAGTGATGATGGAGAAGGATCATTATTGTATTGTACTTAAGGAAAATGTTTCATACTTTGCCTTTAAATACAGATTTAAAAAAATAAAAATTACATTTGTAAGCCTTCATGTGTCTCTTGCTAATTTTTGACTCACACTTTGCACACAAGAAAACCCAGATGGCTTTACAGGTCACATTAATGACAAATGTTGACCTTTCATTACTTTGTCACAGTGTTACTTCCAAAGCTGTATGTCCTGAAGGGACAGTTCTAACATTCTTAATTAAAGTCTGAAAATGCTCATTTTTATTTATTGATGATATCTCTTGTTTCATTTAACATCTCTCTTATTACTACTTACAGTTTGTAGCACCAAAAGTCTGTGTGTAATAGAGAATACACCACAATGCAATGTAATTTATTTACAATCAAATACAATCATACAAAACTGTAGTCTGTGCACGAAATGTTTCAAATGCATATTTTGCATTGACATAAAAAAACAGATCACAGAACGAGTACAGTAAGTGGGCATCTTTTTACTGACAAAATATGCAGTAGGAGGTAACAGTATGAGTAAGCCTTGAACAACAAATCTAAACTGCCCTCCTAACTGATGCAGCCACTAGCTGTCTGCTTGGCTTTAATACAGGACTTTACTCCCTCATTTGAAGCTTAAGCGTCACAAAAGCCACAGAGACATTTCTAATATATCTGTGTCCAACATGTCCTCATACCGAAACGATAGACTACATCATTAACAAATCATTCCCAAAGTGACATATATGCACAAACACAAAATACAGCTGAAATTAAATAAAAAATATGGAAAGGGCTAAATATATGGATGTTACATAATGACCGAGACAGTATTTACCTTCAGTTAGAAACGGGACACGGACACTGGTTTCTGCTTCCTCGTCCTTCTAAGAGCTGTCCCTCTTTAATGACATCATGGGATTAATGTCACTTTCTTTGTTACATGCATTTATTCAGACATCAACAAGAGGTCACCAAATGCCAAATCAACCCATATTGTGGTTTTCTTGGTGAGGTCAGGTCGCTGTGTCACAGGTAGGTGACTGCTTTGCTGTTTTGCTCGTAATAGAAAAGTCTCCCAAAAGTTTGTCTCCAAAATGGGTTGCACCTGGTAAGCCAGGTGTTGTGATGTTGTTTAATCAGTTCATCTGTGTGTGATAGGCCTATAAATTTCTTGGTTGACCATGAAGCATGTCACTGAGAGAACCTTTTTGGTAGTGTTGCCACAATGGCCAAATGAAAATCTGGAAAAGCTGCACTTTCAAGTCCATGCTCAAGCCATTTCCTTGCACAGGGCAGGGAAAACTTGCAGGGAGGTAGCTCAGGACCTTGGCAGAAGCATACGATGGGTGAAGAAGTGGTGGCAGAGCTGTGACTCCCTTGAAGACATGCCCCGTGCAGGTCGCCCCTCAGTTCTGAGTTTGAAGGCCAAGGACCTCATCCGCAAGTTCAAGGGAAAGAGACACCAATCCTGCCGCAGACTGAGTCGAAGACTGAAGAATCTTGGGGAAGCAGTCTCTAAGAGTACCATCCATCATTTTCTGACTGAGAAACTGGGTCTGAGAGCATACAGAAGACAGCGGATTCCTTGCCTTACCAATGCAAAAGGAGAAGTGGCTTGCTTTTGCAAAGAAGTATGCTAAAATGACCCCAAGAGACTGGGAAAACTGGGTTTTCTCTGATGAATGCCCTCTCTACTTATTTCCAACTCTCAACAGCCAAAACGACCGCATTTACACTGACAATCGAATGGAAGTACCACCTTCTGAACAGATCAAGTTCAGCGGCCATTGCATGGTCTGGGGGGCGATGTCATCTTCAGTACCCCAGGGCACCACCATCAACGCTGAGTATTATGTTAAGAACATTCTCCAGCCAGTGCTACTTCCCATACTCACCAGAAAGAAAAAATCAGGCCCGTCACAGCTAGTCTTCGTGCATCCTGCTCGTACAACTCAGCAGTGGTGTCCTGAGCAGCTTCCTGGCTTTCTGCACAAAGAGGAATGGCCACCCGACTCCCTGGACCTCAACCAATTAAAGCCGGGTCTCTAATAACAGTCGGGGTCGAGGTCGACACGAACAAATAAAAGCTGGTTCTCAAATACAGGCTGGTAAAAAATAATATGGATACACTTCTGCTGTCTGTCATGTAATGTGCTGCCAGTTAAACACAATGTTCACTTCTACAAGTTTAATTTAATATATTCAATAATATAATCCATCTTTCCATCCACTTTCAACACTTTGTTCTAGATCATAGTCTGAAGTGTTTTTGTCTGGTTTCAGTCACTGCAGGTGTGTGTCTTACATTTTCAGTCAAACTGTCATTTGTAGAAACTTACAAGTGGGACAGGAAGACAATGTTTACACAATAAAAGCTCTGTTAAGTAATAATAGAATAGCTTCTATCCACTGAAACGCTACAGGGCTTTTATTTTGGTATGTGTAAGGAAGCAACGCGTTTGTAGAAAAGCGCATTTAACATCACAAATGGGAGCGGATCAAAACGAGGTTTTGAAAGTATGACCATTTCTACTTATTAAACAGAGGAAATTATGAATAAAGGTCTGACTCTAATACAAGACTCCTTAAATAAAGGCCTGGTGCCTACTGCAGCTGAGAGAAATAAAGCCCTTTTTGAGGAAATGCAGTACTGTATATATCAGCAGGTAAGCAGAGCTGCAGTGGAACAGTTACACATTGTGATAAACAAATCTTACAGTTTTGTAAAACTGACAATACCAGAGGAATAACTTTGGAAGCAAAATGTTCTAAATCCATATCCGAAATGTTAGAACCTGTTTCTTGATTTTAGCCTTTCTTTTATTAGAACATCTAAAAGCAGCATAAAAGTCTGACATTTTAGACCATTTCAGGGTTTTCCCTTTAGGTTTTTGGAAAGTTTAGGCACTGGGTAGGGGTCCTCTCTCAAGAGAATTTGCTTGACTTGTCTCACGTCAGCGCCAACCAGTCGCTATGCTGTGTTGTCAGAATCTGGAGTACAGGGAGAGTGACAGAGCATGTTGTAAACTCATGAAAGAAACACAAAACGCAGGAGCTCAAGTAAGGGGGCTTTGTCTGGAGTCTCTAGCCAACCATCTATGCCCTGACATTAGCATCATTATGAGGCAATTACTGTATTACTTCAATTATTCTTCGGTGACTATTGGCATTGTACGGCGGTGGCAATTACCTGTCCTTCTGATCACAGCATTTGAATTACCAAGACAAACAGGCTTCGTCCTCTGCGTATTCTATCATGGTAAATGCCAAAAATTGCACTATACAGACATGAAGACACCTATAGTCATGTCGTGGTTTTGATGAGCAAAGCAACTTCCTTGACAAAGTGATGTTGTTTTTTCTTCTCTCGTTTTATAGATCAGACTCAGAGGAAAAGCTTGGAAGGGAAAATGTCATTATCAATCAAGTGTTGAGCTGTGATTTTGGCATTCAGGAAGACACAGAATTTCATTATCTGCTACTAGACTATTCACATCAGGTCAGCAGCCCATAGGCAAAGGTATAATCATGATTTGTCTATTGTTTTTTCATCCGCACTTCTTTCTCTTTGCAGATGCAAAATACTGCCCACAGTTTTAATGTGAGCGGCAACGATCATGTTAACTTATGAATTTACTATTTTTCAGCCTGATCCACAGTTGTGTGTATACTATATGACCAAAGGTTTGAGGACAACTCTGATCATGCACTTTTTTATAGCATTGGTCTGCAGCTGTTTTTTAGGTTTCATATATTTAATTCTAGGGAAGTCTGAGCTGCAGTATGTAATGACAACAGTGTTCCCCCAACAGTTTGTTAACAAAAAAACCTCCTAAGACAGATCCTGTTTGAACATGAAGCCCAATCAACATGAAGCCCAATCAATAAAGAACTGGTTTTCCCAGTGTTGGTGACAAACTGAAGTGTCCTGACCTCAGCCCCATCCAACACCTTTGGGATGAAGATGAACGCAGACTGGAGGCCAGGACGCATCACCCTGATCTTGAGGCTGAATGGAAGCAAATCCTTGTAGCCAGGTTCCAAAATCTGCTTAAAAGCAAGAACCAGAAATAATGGGACTTAAACAGAAGCAACACCATTCCTGAGGTTTGGAATGACATGTTCAGCAAATGGGATGGTTTTGAAATTGTCCTCAAATGTTTGGTCATATAGTGTAGGCTGTATGGAGGCTTTCTCCATCAGCTGACTGAGACTTCAGAAGGAAGCAAAACATATCACCTCCAAACACTGAACAACAGGTGTTGATTCTACAACAGCACAAATGTGGCTCCCAAACTTTATCAGCTCAAGACACAAAATAAATAATGTTTGCCTTTTGTCTCCTAGGGACCCAAATGTACGAAACTATGTCATTAATTGCCATAATGTCAATCACACATAGAAAGATAATGTCAAAATCACTTCTAAAACTGACAAGTAATAGCAACACATTGTCAGTAACAGACACATGAAACAATTTAAATGCATAAATGTACACAAACATGTCTGACTGACATCTTCACTGACAAAACATGTTATATAAGTTTAATTTCTTACATTATTTATGACATGTTGCATCTTTTTGTGTCTCTTACATTATTTTTGTCTTTTACCTTGTTTTTCTTGTTCTACCTTGTTTATAAAGTTATTGTTTATAAACACCTCCAGAGGACATTCTTCTATTTTAATTAGGAAAATAATTTAAAATATCATGTTACTGTCATGTATTATACTCTGCCAATTGGTAACCCAATAAAAACAGCTCCGTGACTCATTTTAGGTCCTGACCCTAAGTTTAGGAAATGCTGACATCTACAGTGGTGTTTTCAAAAGGTGGCAGTTGAGCAGCTGAACAGTAAAGCTGAGCAAAAGCAGCAGAATTGTTGTTGCAGGGTGAGGAATTGGAGAGCTGTAGCTCACTGTTCTTTCAGCTAAAGTCGAAATGGAGGTATTGCAGGAAATAATGATGGTTCTATACTGTTATGTCTCTGTAAGGAAAGTCTTACAGTCCTCACACTACAGCCTGTTACCATTCCATGGTGTACTTGGTATTGTGGCACAAAATCTATACACTCTAAAAAGTGGTGGGTTAAAAAATAACCCAAAATGGATTATTTCTCTAACCCTGTGCTGGGTCGAATTAGTTCTAAACAGGCCTGTTGGGTTAAGGGTTTGACCCAAGGGACAACAACCACAGCTCCCATAGACGAACATTGAATGTCTCTCTAAAAATAGTGATGTCAATCATTGTTTTCCAGGAGTCATTCTGGTCTGATTTTTTTAATACTTGGACCCTCTAATAAGGTTGATATTTAAATAATTGCTCCATTAATAAGGATTTAGGTGTAGTAGAATACGTCTGCCATGTTGGCCACATTAAAAAATATTTCATCCTGACAGACAGTTTGACTGTATCTAAATGTTGGATAAAGTTTACTGTTTGTCTAGCAATTATTTTAGCAATATGGCCACTTCTGGCTCCAAAGAACCAACACAGTGACGTTCATAAACCAATAGGAGATGTCAGGGTGGCTCTGTCCACTTCTTATACAGACAATAGCTTGTACAGTACCTTTACCTAATAAACCTAGCACAGATGTTTTCAATGGCAGGGGAAACTGGAGAACACCCATGTAAACTCCACACAGAAAGGCCTTGTTTTGGCAGGGGTCAGACCCAGGACCTTCTTGCTGTGAGGTGACAGTGCTAAACACTGAGCCACCATGCCACTCCCAGTCACAGTCAATATAAAAATTGGGTTGCAAAGAATGATGAGCCCTACATCTCCAACCCAATTATGCAAGTCATTATTTTTAACCCAATATTAAGTCAAAGCGACCCAACCTGTGACCCAACAGCCTTAAACCAAACAACCCAGCATTTTTTAGTGTATACACAATCCAAGCTGGTGATAAAATCAGGCCAGATGAACTCCAGATCACTTTAAAAAAGTAAGAGAGAAGGTTTTTTTTCTGTGGCAAACAAACAGATATACAGGCAAATAACATAGAGAGCCTGTAAAAAGCAGAACCTATGATCATGCCTATGTGACAGTAGAACAAAGAATGCAAACATAAGAAAGAGTGCAGATGATTATTATGTGCTTCTGTGCTCTGTGTTTGTTTGAGGCTAGTGATATACAGTCATTTGCTGCTGTTCTGATTGCTAAATATAGCTGAGGCTGCTGATAGGAAGCATGAGAACAAATGTGTTTTGTGCAATAGTTCTCAGCTGCCAAAAAATACCTGTTAGTTATTGGCCTCTGTATCAAAACAAGCAATTCCATGTGTGCGCACATTTATCATAGAGACAGAAAACCCTTACTGACATGACACAGAACAAAGGCCAGCAGACACAATAACTTAAGGTTAGCTGAGACTGACCACTGAGATTGCTGTAATACATAAGGAACACAGTGGCACTGTGGGACACACCGTCTTTACATAGTGATGTCTTCTGTCAGTGTAAGTGGCACCAATGGGGTTATAATTTTAATGGCCTGCATAGGCAACTGGCACTTAGTGAACGACCACATCATTAGGGGCGAAATGTCCCTTTAACAATATAATAAAAGAGATTTAGAATGGCAGACCATCAACAGTAGTGTGGTTAAGGGGGAGACAGCCGCTGCTAGCATAACAGTAAAGCAATTACAATATTGAATAATAATCTTGCAGTAATTTAAATTTACATGCAAATAAAATGCTGAGATTGATTAAGGCAAAGCAGAAACCGTGCAACTCCTCCAATGAACACTACCTTCATATCAAATAACACATGAGATACTGTGCATTTTCAAGAATTCAAGAATTTTCACATGATGTTGCTTTTGTAAAAAGAAACATTTTTTTTCAACAGAATTAGCTGCCACAGAAACAGCAGGGGAAGCATTGTACTTGTTTGCATGTGTGCACCTTCCCTTTGATCAACTTGTGCTTTTTCCTGCAAGCATGTCCAAAGAACTGCAAAACATAGAAAAGAAAACGAGGGGTGGAAAAAACAGAAAAAGGTGAGATTGCTCTGCCAGGTAAATGCCTCAGCCCCCCTCTCCCATTTCCGACCTGTGTAGGAGACAACTGAAGACTGTGTTGAACACCATGTGTGTGCATGGTTCTTGTGAACATGTGCTTCTGGTTCATCTATATGTGAGTGGTACCTTGAACTGGTACTTCTAACTGTAGATGACCTTCACTATGGTTGATCAGCAGCTGTCACTGTGGGCTCCTGACATGTGGCAAATGATACTGGTGATAATAAAATCAGACAAGGGAACACAGAGGCAACGTAGGTAGAAAATCAGACATTCAATGAGCCGGAGAATCGGCTGACCTTTCTTTTTTCTTACCTACCATCATTTGTCTGGCTGCTAATAGAAACGGCACCATGGAAGATTAAACAGCAATATGTGACTGGCCCTCATTACGGGCTCTTACCGAGGCAAACACGCTGCTGAAGATGTCCAGTTGAGCCATGACTGTGTGTGAATCATCTGTGTTTCCTTCCTTGGGAATCACTACTCTAATCAGGTTTTAAGTAATGAAATTGAAGTCTAGCCTCCACAGTCTTGTGTTTTCTGGCCTTTGCCTGACAGGAGAGATTTTGTAGTTAGTTGTTTACCGAAATATTGATTTTTATCTCTGTGCCAGCACTGCAAGGATACCCAGTATTTGGCCTGTGGAAAGTAAATGAAAAGGTTTTAGTCTCTTATTTTCTCCAATTGAAGCACACACTCACACATACTGTAGTACACTGGTGAGACACCAAAGAGACACCAGAACCCTCAGCCAAGTAGCTTTACATGTAGCCTCATTGAATATATGATTTTATTGCTAGTTTTCTTTCAACGTTTCAAACTCGTCTCCTCTCAAACACAGATATGGAAATCTTTATGAGGAATTATGAAGCCCATCCAGTCCCTTAGTTGCTAGGCTCCCAAGTGCTCTCCATCATTTCAAGACTTACTGGCTTGCTTCATTTCCACTTGTAATCAAGTGCTTTCCTGAAAATTGTGAGCATGACTCAGAAATGCTCATATTTCTCCACTTACAGCAGTACCATACAATATCACAGCTGATACACACAGGACACATTAGTTTTAGAGAGTGAGCGCATGATGAAAGAGATGACCTGCTGGTGGGAGGAAGTTGGCCCACCTTGGATAATAGCAGCAGATTGAAGCGCCATACTTGGTCAGCCTCTCAGCCATCTGCTGGTACCAGGGGAGTCTGGGGTATAGACCCCCACTGGAGCAGCCCCAGTCCAAGCCTGGCCTGGACTCTGTACAGGTGGCTCCTACATATGCTGTCATCTCTGAAGTGGTGCCTGACTATCCCTCATCTGATGTGTTTACCGCCTGAAACAAAGTTTCAGTTCTGATTTACAGTTGTAGAGCGGGGCACTTTCCACTGAAACAACAACACGAGCAGAAATGAAAAGTGACGGATTGTATTGAAAGCTTGCTAAAATGAGTGAGGTGAGAAGTTCATGTGAGAGGGGAGGAAGGGTCATATGAGGCGAAGTACCACCCCTTCCGTGCCCCACATGACCTTACTTCAGAAAAAAAATATGTACAGTAGCCAATTTGCGAGAGACAAGGAATTTTTTTAATCCTTTTTTAATCATGCCATCAATTACAAATATCTTTCTCAATTTAAAAGATAAGTTTGCAAGTCAAGAAAATCACATATGTGGTAAAACTGTTGAAGTGTCACTGTGAAAATACATTATTAGAAAGATGACACATTCAGAAGAGCCACTGAAGATGTCTCAGCAGTCAACAGACTTTGGCTAATTTTCAGCTCTTTTAATAATTTTTCACTCGTTCTCGAAGAACAAGGTAACATCTGTCAAGAAATGGCAAAAGCAGGGTGAAAAAATTACATATTTGAACCAAAATGGCAGACTTCTTGCTGAGCATAGGGTAAGGATCCAAGAGGCTTTTTTGTGTGTCTGGACCTGGTAAATGTACCAACCAAATTCGATACGTCCAGGTCAAACCCCATGCAGTGGCTTAATTTGTTTTATTAAAATAAAACAAATTAAGCTCAATATAGTAAACTATGGGGCACTATTGAGCCATTTTGCCATACTCATGCCCAAGACCCATAAAATATAAAGATTTTCACCCCTTCAGATTTCATTGTGAAGTTTCATGAATTTTCAAGCTTGTTTAGCTTTAAAATGTTTAAATGTTTAAAATGTGAAATTCAGAAAAAAATTCTCTCTCTCTCTCTC
>JAPQRN010000001.1:25691008-25703787 GCA_037367275.1 Coranthus polyacanthus
TCAGCTGATGTGGCTGACATTGAGATCAGCTGCTGTCAGTCATGTGCTGATATGAGGGCTGAGCTTGACTTCATGGCTGAGCTTGACTTCATGGCTGAGCTTGACTTCATGGCCTGCCTGAACTACCGCTACGCTCCATTTTTACAATATGTGTCAATGTCAACAATGGATTAAAGGTTCAATGTGTAATCTTTAGTGGCATCTAGTGGTGAGGTTGAAAACTGCAACCAGCTGAATACCTGTCAGCTCACCCTCCTGCACAGTGGTCACTACAAAGTAAAAAAAACAAATATGAAAAACACAAAAGGCCTTCTCTGGAGCCAATATTTTTGTCCATTCTGGATTTTTTGATTAAAGGGATAATAACTCTGGTCCACACTCCAACAGAGTAGGTGGCGGCAATGCATCGTAACCATGGACTGTATATAGTGGACGGAGGTACTGTGACGTCGTCCATTGGTTTTTGAATTGCTGATTTGAAGCCAGGTGTTTGTGTTTTTTGGTCGTCACCATCTCGGCTGTTTGTAGCCAGAAGTGACTGTATTTGGACAAAGGGGTGGAACTGGGTGAGCTAATGCTAAACACTAGCCTACTGACACGGTAAAACATTTGTGCAACAAAGCTATTTAAGGGTCTTGTTTGTCCAACGTATTATCCGACACGGCAACAAGGGAGTGAGCTGTCAATCAAAACCCAACATGGCATACGTCTATTCACCATATAACGTTGTGAATGGATTTACAGATGGACCATCCGAACACTTATTACAGCGTCCAAATAAAACCAAGGAGACCAGAATGACTCCTGGGGGGAAAAAAAATGCTTGACTCTGAGAAGCTAAACATAATTCAGGCCTTCTTGGAGTCAGCATCTAGTGGATAGTGACTTTAATTATTAGGATTATGATTAAATTATTCTTCTGCAGTGGCTTCACTTTGGAGATGGTGCCCTTGCCCCTTCACCGTAACGCTGGATGCCACCAGCCATAGAACAAAAAAAGAAGAAGTCTGCTCTGAGCTACTATAGAAACATGACAGACTTCATGGAGTGGACTCATTGATAAACACAGTTCAATCTAAGGCAACAAAAATACGTTTTTTGGGTTTTTTTTTCAGGTGTTCATACACTAAAGAAAACATAAACATGATTAGTATACTCCATATCTGCAGTTAGATCCCCCAATATCCTACACACCGAACCTTTGAATAATGTGAAAGGTGTAGCTGTTCGGTTACAAACCCACAGAACACCCAGTGCTTCTGTTCCTTTACTTCCAAAGACAATTTTCTTTCATCTCTTTGTTTTCAGCAACAGATGATGACAAAATAGCCTTGTACATTATCTGCCTCGCACCAAAGGGCCAAAAAACAAAGCTAGCGATTATCTGAACATATTAGAGCACTTAAAAAGTTAAAAGTAATTACACTCGTCAAGTGCTCTGTAACGGCACTTCAAATAGATGTTAATGATGCTCCATGTCTGCTAGATATGTATTAACAACTGTTTGCTACCATATTTGTCATTTAAACTGGAACAAAAAAAAAAAAAAAAAAAAAACCTTTCCATGCTTGCGATTCCTCAGGGTGTTTTCACACTCCTCTTTCAAAAAGTTGTGTGTGGTATGTAAGAAATTCTAACATTGTCCTTGGGCAAGACACTGAATTTAAAGTTTAAGTTTTCCTATTAGGATTATAAAGTGAAACCTACACGACTTGAACTGAAAGTCATTCCTGTGCCAGAGTATGTGTGGGAGTATCATTTCCCTTTGTATTAAAAGTAGGGTTTTTTTGGGGTTTTTTTTCATGAATTTCCTATATTGATTTTCCACAGCAGTCAGGCTGTCACACATGGCGCTGCACCTCCTAATTCCATCTTACTTACATCCCATATTATCCTTGAATGGATTGGAAGCTGCGTCTGTACATTGCTTTTTTTAAAAAAAAAAGAAAAAGACTCCCCATCCCGTTATTACATTCCAGGCGACGCGCAGGACTCCAGGCTGTATTCGCCGTGTGAGCTGACCTTGTGTTTACACCATTGTTTACGTAGCTCAACAACACAAACTTGTCAAAAACAACAAACAACAACAAGCCCAGCAAGCCTTAGCGGCAATTAACATTAGAGTTCCCAGAGACCATAGCACAATGGCACAGTAAAGGATGAATTGTATCATAAACATTTCAGATTTAATTGAGCGTATGTACGTGTCTGCAGTTGCGTCCACGTCGGAGTATTCTACTCTTGTGTTTAGTTTATGATTGTGTGTGTGTGTGTGTGTGTGTGGTGGGGGGTGTGCGTACAATCAGAGCAGACAGTACCCTCCCTCCCACTAGCTCCTCTGTATTCCCTTGAGAGGCCTAATCAGACAAACAAGGCTTCTCTCAGTAACATGATTTGATTGTTCACTGAGCACACACACGCGCGCGCACACACACATATACGTGTAAACACATACATTCATGCAGGGATAGATGTGCTGTACCTACATGCATGTATCTCTCAGGAGACGTGACTGAACATTCATTTCGAGACCCCTTTTTCCCGCTACAGGAAGTTAACAAGCCTTCACCCAGACCTTTCCATAACCAGATCTCGCAAAGCTTCAGTTCCTGGTTTTGCCTTGAATTCTCTCAGAAGCTGACAGTTTTGATCATGAAGTGGAGACGACACGTATCCACAGTGTTGGATGAGCTACTTGGAATATGCAGTGAGTCAGTTACTCCACTTTAAACGAAGCTTCAATACCGCCTGACAAATGTGGCAAGCTAAGCTACATATACATGGCAAAAAGTAGTTTACCACATCACAAGCAATGTTTTATTTTTATATTAAGTCATGTCGATCTCAAATCAATGCTCAGTGATCAATAAAAGTCAGTTCTGTTGTTCATTGCTGTGTTATCTGTCTGATCTCTGTTATAGTTATATATTTAGTCTCTTCCAATTCAATTCCATTTATTTTTTTCATATTTGAGGTGGTTAATTTAGTTATTGTTTATCATTTAGCCTTTGACTGTATTATTTTACCTTCTTCTTTGGCATCTCTCTGTTCTCCGTCACAGTCAGGAAGTTAAAGACTGAAAACTTGTCTCTCTTCACCTTGGGTATGTTGATGTGGCTGCTGCTACACTTTAACAGTTTTCCTTGGGATTAATAATATGCCACATGCAAGTGGTAGAATTATTGTTAGGCTCGCTCCACTCCCGACTCCAAAATGGAGCCAATGCAGAAGTATCTTGAAGTTGTAATACCACTGACTGCCAGTGGGTGTTGGCTCCAAAAAGCCCTGGTTCCCATAGACTTACAATGAACTTTTTCCAGGAGTCGCATTGGTCTCATTCCTTTTATTTGGAACCTCTGTCCGTCCGGTCCGTTAACAAAACCTCAGGTCAAATAAAACGCTTTGTGTGACGCGTCAGGGCTTTATTGACAGGTGTGTATCACAGCTCGCTTGCCTCCCGAGTCCAACCTTTTGAGTTTCTGCTCATTTCATAAAATGCATTTTCTCCTGACAGACAGTTCCACTTTAGTTTTGGATAAGAAGTTACACTAACAAGATTGTAAAATGACTTTGTGACGCAGCTTGCTTGATGAAGTTTACAGTTTTACCGACATGTTCACGACCAAACTACTGGCTTCGAAACAGCAGTTCAGAAACCAATGGGAGACGTCACAGTTTCTCCATCCAATAATTACAGTCTGTGCTCTATACTAATAGCTATTTCAAACTTGCATTTTGTTATACCCTCTATTGAACAATATTAAAAACTACTTATTTTTCACCCCCCCCCCTTTTCCATATATATATATATATATATATATTGTATTTATGATTATATTTTAATTATTATATTTAATATTATTAATATTATTATATTTATATCATTATATTTTAAATAGGAAAATTCAGTAGTTATAGCCAGTGGAGGGCAGTCGCAATGCATATGTAGAATACAGTTTGTTGGGGGTTCAGTTACTGGTAAGTACTTGATCTTAAAGTGATAGTTTGGATTATCTGAAGTGTGGTTGGTACTTATCCTTCGTCTGTGTATTACCTGCAGTAGATTGCAGTCAGCCAACCAAAGCCAAAGCAATGCACTACTGAGGATGGGGCCAAAAGCAAAAACACAATTTTAGTCAGGTACTTCAGTTAATACACTGACTATGGATAAGTACTTAATTTAAGCCCACTTTTAAAAAAAAAATCCAAACCCTGTAACTATACGCTTCTGTACTGAGAGTCATTCCGAGTTTCAGAGAGCTGATATCACTATTAACCTACAACTAGACGTCACAAGACCAGCAGCTTACTTGCTCTTACTGTTAATTAGGGTTTATCATTCCCCAACAGAGTTCTACGTCCCTATGAGAATAAAGCCCAAAGACTTCCAAAGATGAATATAGACCAGAGATTAAAGGACTGATGCCAGTGAACAGTGTACTGGGGTTTTCCTCCAGTCAATTAGCAGTTAGTATAACTCAGAGTGGTTCCAGATAACTACCCCAATCAAGTATATGACCCCTGCAAGAATAAGCCGCATGATGGTGTGGGATGTTTCCCATCAAGGTTTGATCTGGTTTAAGAGGAAATGTTGATGGCCGAGACTCAAAACTATATCCATACTTTTAGATCCAAATATTAAAATTGTAAGATTTGAGTCCATAAATAAACACTCCAAGTACGGGTTTGGTAAAGGAAAAATGCCAGCATCTGATAACACTGTCACAGTTTTTGAACACAAATGGTGTATAAACAGCATACACCATGCTTTTTATAAATGCCATTTTAAGACGAATAAGTGATGACTGGACTCACATCAACCCTGGCATTGTTGTCAGAGTTAAATGTACCATGACAGTTTAACTCTGCAGGGGAGATGTAATCAGGTAAGGTAACTTATCCATGGTGTGAAAACAGGGACATCGCTGTGGTTGGAGGTGAGCCTTGGCAGCACTCCCAGCCCTGTCACTCACCCACAAACCTACAGTGAGGGGAGCAGCTGTCTATCTAGACTTGACTTTCCAATATATCAGTGTCTGAAAGATGCAGGGCTTTGTATGTCAGAAAGCAGGGGCAGAAATAATCACTTTGATTGTTCTCACAGAAATTTAAATCAATTGTAAGATGCCGATTATATAAGCAGACAGAAGAAAAGGATTTGATTAAGGAGTTAAATAAGTAAAAATAGCAAACGAGCACCATTCACTGAGCAGCCATTTTCTCGAAGCAGCTCGACTGCGGCGGCTTTGAGAGACCTAGCTGTCTCATGTCAGCCTCGGTCTGTGATTCGTCTCTCAGTTGCTAATTGAGATCGCAGCTCTGATAGGGTTTGAACAGGAACAGTTGGAGAGAATGTTTATCACTTCACAGGAAAACATCCCAAATGGCAAGTCTAACGCTGTCTTTTTGCAAAGGTCGAGGCAGTCGCAACACCTCAAAGTATTGCCCAGTCAGTCTGTCAATTTTAATGAACGTCCTGACCTTAAACAATGAAAGCTGATCAGTCAGTCGGCGCATAATTTTCAAAGGAGCCTTCGTATAAACGTGGTAGATGGGAAAGAAATGAAGGCAGGCGATTCATTGTTGACAATAAATCAACTCAGCAAAACAATTCTTCATAGTTATTCAGCCTCTCTCATCTGGCCTCTGGAGTATTGTCCCTTTTTGGATGAAAATTTATCAAATATGACAAGCCCTGTACTCATTTGCAGGTATTCAAACGTGGGTAAATTAATGCCAACAACAAAGTCAGGACGTATTTCCCTCCCTTCAGTGTACAAATTTGACATATTCTATACTTGTACTTTTTGCAAAACAAGCCTATGCAGCAGTTGTTTTCTGTTCTTTATACAGTGGGCTTATTGAACTTGTGCTCTCGTATTGTTACTGAATTGCTGAGGTAGAAAGATTGGGAATGAGGAGATCATCTATTTTTCTTCAAGTTTTATCCAACTGCTATTCATATTTTCTGCCAAAACAACTATGACCCATCATGGTGCAATTATTATAATTTAAAAAAAAAAAGAGTTATGGTTTTCATAATCAAACAAGAGTTAAACACTGATTTCTTGAGCTAATTGGAGAATCAATGAGTCAGACTCGGTAGCTTTTAGCATTGGAGCTCCCCTCGCTGGTGACAGAAAGTGCCATTTTCAGCTCAGCAGTGACACAATCTGAAGAGACAGTCAAGATGCATATATGGTGTTGCAGATCACTCATCAAAGTTAAAAGCATCACTTGCTAACTAGTGTTAGCGTCCTCATTAGCTTGTTTCAGTGTTTCAAACTGCAAGCGTATGCTATTTTTTACTGCAAATGATCATTTCTATGAAAATATATCACAGCATATCATTCCATAGCAGTTTTATGTACTTACACATGTAGTGCACTGCTGTTTTTGCCTAAGTCTCCCGGCCTGATATTAGATAAAAGAAGAAGAAGATGACCGTCATGCATTGTGGATGCAGTATATCATGCAGAAAGCTAAGCATCATACTATGAAATTTGGCCAGTGCAGTATAGATCCAGGTATCTTTGGCAGACTGCAGATTTTCAGTTTTGTCACATACTGCAAATCAGTATTCCAGTAATATGTAGTGTGACCAAGGTTAAATGGATGCAATGCCTCTGATAATTTAAGTATTCCTCTTTCAGTATAGAGAATAAAGAGCAGACACATTTCCAAGATTAATATACAATTTTATATACATTTAAAAGATTATATTTAATTTAAAAAATAACACAATGTTTAGGTTTAGAAAAATATCAAGAATGGTTGAGCAGCATAAAAACAGGATGTCCTCAGAGAGGGGTGAGAGTGCTCAGGCCACTGGCTGAGGCAGGACACCAACTCTGCACCTCATGGAGTAGGTTCTGGACTAAGGGGAGGGAAAGAGGAAAAGAATGAGGCTCAGACAGAAATACAGAGTACAGGTATTTAAAATCTCAATCCACACAGAATATAAAATTACGTTTTACAATATTTTCCAAAGATTAAAAAACACTAGGAAAAATCTGCAGCCAGCTCTCCAATCAAAAAGTGCTCCACCACTGCATCAGTTACAAGCCACAGGGAAGGTGCTGCAATGAGTGGATGAGTATGAGGTATTTGGCCTACAACATACAACATTAAAAAGTCAATTAAAACTCAAAACGGCAAAAGTACAAAAGATAATGAAGCCTTCCTCAATACCTTCAAACTTCAGTCCCAGGATGTGTAACAATGCCTCTCTGTTCACCCTTTATTTCAAAATGGAAGCTCACTTGTAAGCTCAAAGATCTACACCTGTGTCACGTGAGCACCCATTGGCCTTAAGGCAGTGTGACCTTTAAGGACAACCATGCTACAGTAGTATGTCATTTCAAACACAGCAGTTCTCATCACATCACAGTACTGTTCCTCTCCAGTGTTATTTCTTGCTTTCCTACTTTCCCATGTTTCCCCCATGTTTTGGACCCTTCTTCATTACTTGCTTTTGGACTCTGTCTTTGCAATATTCAGCAAAATCCCTGCAAGCCTTGGCTTGTAAAGATTTCTCTTTATGCCGAGTTTGTGGCAAAGATGGATGGTGGCCAGTTGTTTCTCTCTGCGGCTCCCAAAGCCTGTTTGCTACCAATCAGCTCCTCAGACAGCTTGCATTAGGCCTGCCACATTAGCCTCTTGAATCCAAGCACCCCACCCAGTTAGCCTTAGGATCATTAACTTTGAATCTACAGCTGAGCCAATGAGTCTCCCATCTGCTAGCCTGTGGCCTGCTAGCAGTCTAGCTTGCATAGGGCCACATGACATCATATCTGTGTTTTCACCACTAGTAGTCTGCTTCTGAGTCTGAACAATTTCACCACAGGATTGTTAGCACCAGACCATTGGTCTGACTTCGCCCTGCTCTGGTGAACCTCTTCCAGTCCAGTGTTGGCTAGCTTCCATCCACAGCCTCCTCAAGTATCTATTAGGTTCCATGCTATCCCTACTTCTATGCTGGGTAGCCTCCAGTCCCAGCCCACTCCAGTGTCTGCTAGCCTCCTGTTCCAGGTCTCAACACCCATGCCATCCACCTGGCATCTATTCCACCACCCTCCAGCATCTGGATAGTCCTACTGAACTCCTCCTGCTCTGATTTCCTCAGTTCTGTTCTTTGTAAACTGCCCCATGAATGCAAGATAGACATGTGGAATATGACTCTGAGGTCTGTTTCACATGACTAACAGACAGTTGTGGTGCCAAGTGGCCAGCAATTTAAATGGGTAAGGCTTGGGAACTCTCTGATCTTCTGTTACCCCTAACCCTAGGCAAAAATGTGAGGTTTGGTTCTCCACCTCATTTGAACCATTAGTGTCACAAGTACTAATTAAAACTACAACAACAAAAAGAGTGTGTCATTGGTTCTGTCACTTGTCATTAACCATCTACACGCCCAGGGAGGTGTCATCATCATTCTACCTTGATATTGTTTTGAAGGGGCCAGGCAAAAACCTTGTGTTTAGATACCCTTAAAGAACTTCTGACCTTTGGAGTTATGGTACATTTTGCAATGGAATACTGTTCTAAGATTCCATTAACTTTATAAAAAAGAAAAAGAAAATGTCTTTATTTTCTCTGCAATGGAAATACCTCAAAGTTTAACAGTTATTACGTTTTCTCCATTGCCTGAAATGGTTCAATCGATATCTGTGAAAATCAACAACTCTTTCCCAATGGACTTTTAAATGATAACACCATACCATCGATAAACATGTAGCAAGTGCTTGCTTTTTATTTTATCCTCCAGGGAACATAGCTGTAGTCTAAGTCATTTTATCCTATTTCATTAAGGCAAATTTTCACAAAAATGATCAGGCATTTGAGTATAATTATTTTTATATAATTGGTCTTATTCTCGCCTTCAGCAAATTAATGCTGATCTGATAAAAAAAGAGCATTCTCTACGCTCTTCTCTGTCCCTTATTAAGATCCTGATTAGGGTGGTAATGATGTTTGGTAAGAAGAAATGTTCATTATGAGGATAACTGCCTGAAATTGGTGTCATAGAAAATGAGACTGATTATGAAGCATCAGAAACAACTGTTGGAGAGGTTTTGTGCAGCACTAGTTGCTTCAAGTCTAGAAAATTATAAGTAATCTCAAACACAGCAAAACAATTTAGAGGAACTTCACCTATTTCACACATAGAGGTTAATTTATATATTAACTACAAGTACAGCTCTGCCAGTGAAAACATAGGAGTTATACAGTACATTGTGATGTACTCGTGATCTACGACACCTTGTCCTGACCACCTCTAGAAGGCCACTGTTCTTTGGTCTTGGAGTTGTTCAGCAGTAGATGGATAGACCTGCATCATATCACAACATCCTACACCAGGCTCCTGCAACAGTCCTACTGACCACAGGCTTAGAGGAGCAGTCCATCAGTCTGACAGACCAAAAACCTGTTGATATCCTCTGTTGTAATGTTTCAAAGTAGGCATATTTCTCCTTCCAATCAGAAATGCAGACTTTCCTTTGGAGCATCCATCTCTAAGCAGAGGAGACCTTTGTCTCTACTCCAGCTGATCATAAACAGGGGTTGTGTAGCACACAAATTAGATGCATATTCTGTCAAAGAATGATATCATATACCACGTATCTTATTATCCAAAAGAAATATGCTGTTTACATGACACCTGTCAAATAACAGTGGAATATAAATGTGTATGAAAACATACTCAGTGGTCCAGGTCAGCAGGTGTGACTCCATCTTCTCGTCAGGTTGTGTCTCAGTAGGGATTGGATGGTGTAAAATGTGCTGGAGAAATGAAAGAACATGTGAATATCAGCCCTATGTAGCAGACAGAAAATGGCAGCTTCTACATCCACCTACTCCCGGTTACTGCATTGTGAGTCGAGTGCATGGTGGAACTGGGGTGTCAGGAGATGGAGTAGCAGCTGTTCCAAGGCCTTCTTTACATGAGTGGCCTGCAGTCATTTAGCACACTGGGGTGTGCCTTCATAGGAAATATGACAAGACACAATGTCTTCTACAGTATAGGGACCCTGTCTGGTCTCAGGCTCAGGTTGAAAACATGCTGAAGGGGCTCCACCAGTTTGACAGCACAGGCCTAGAGCATTCTTGAGCACAGCATTTGTCTGTTGTAAAGTCTTAAGTAATGTATCTCTATTGTTGTCAAAACATATGGCAATAATATTGTCAAGGCACTGTTAATCCTTTGTTAGAATTAACAATTGTATTTGAGGACATATCAGAACTTCTCTTTTTCATCTCAGTCTGCTGAAGAAGCATGTTGATGCCTGTGTTTGATTAACAGCAGTCTGCCAGAGTGCTGCACTATGGGAAATGACAGGCGAAGAAAACAAACCACTATTCATCTCGTCATGGGCAGTGTTTTCTAAGTGTTTTTTTTTTTTTATCATAGTAGCATCGACCCAGACCGTAGCAACAATATGCAGGTATTTTTTCATACTGTTTAACATGCTGCAGGAGTGCAGCTAATTAGCAATCTAGCTTAAAAAGTTGTTTGTTTGGTGGCTTGATCGATAACGTAACATGCAGCAAAAGATGTCTTTGCAGGAAATCCAACAGAGGTTGTTGCTCACAATCCTTGGCTGTTGAGTTGTGTAGCAGTCTACTGTTTAGCTGTGGTCATCTGTTGTGTCTTTGGTAGAACGCAGTCATTACTACATCATATGAGATTTGATTGGCTCTGTCGCCATAAGGTTGTAAGGATTTGTTGCAAAATCAGTGGATGTAATCATGTAACCTTGCAAAATTATCCATGGGCTACAAAGCTCCATGCTGTATCTGAGGAAGCTGAATTACAATGTATGTATCATAGTAATTCATCATGCAGCAGGAACAAAATTAGCAGAAAGTTACATGGTAGGTTTGAAAATGATTCAAGGAAGATCTTGTTAAAACTTAATTTACAAACTGAAACCAATCACAATTCTGGCCATAAATCATATGTTAGACCAAAATTATCAAGGAGTCAAAGGCCTTGAGGAATCCCTGCTCCAGCCCTTGAAGATGGCACATTTAAAAACATCCAGGTGGACAACAGGATGACATGACAATGAATCACAATTTCTTTTGTATTTTCCTTTTAAAGAATATCCGCATTTACTGAAATGTCTGTTCAAAACCCAGTAATGTTTTGGTCCAGTGATGATGACAGAATGCAGTGGTTTTTCAAGTTTAATATGTGTAATTGGCTGCCTTTGTATCTAAATCATGGAAAAAATGTCAGGAGGGTTTATGTGTTTGGTATTTATCATAATATATGTCGGTACTCTGGCTCTGGTTTCTTTTATTGATTAATGGTGTCTTGTAAACCTATTACGGGCCGGACCATATTATGCGAATGATACAATAATAACATCAAATCAATCAATTAAAATCAATCATAAAACACAAAGTATAAAAGTATAAAAGGGTATTTAATTTAGGTTGAACTTTATGAGCATAATAACAGCTTTAACTCATATTTCTTTGTGATTTTTATGCAAGAACACTGCTACTGAGGGGAACAAATCTGCAGTGCTTGATAGTTTTTTGGTGTAACTGGGCAAAAATTCCAAAATTACCTTTCGATGTATTGTAATCCAAGTATAGTCTGAGAGGAAACACGAAACCTCTTTCTCTCATCTCTGTTTCCAGGCTGTAGAGATTCTACACAGTGACAGGAGGTTTCGGCCACTCGGGAGTTTTCAGGCAGGCAGGGGTTAAATATGTGATTGACAGCTGTAATAACTGATCGCTGATCAGTTTTTGTCAGACACGACTCTATCACTCTACTTCATGGGTCCACATAGAAGCTTGGAAAAGCTTGATTTTGGCTCCTGCAGCTTTAAACAAAAGCAGCTGTAGTACTTGTTAGACTATAGTTGTAGAAATGGTTGTAAAAGTGGTATGAATAGTTCGTCATTTCAGAAGTAACTACTAATTAACATAGAAAAACAATAATTTCTACTGAAAAATACAACATTCAACAATACAATATATACCATATTACAACATGATACATAATCTCTAATCCTTCACTATCAAATTCATGACTGTAACATACATAGTTTTCAGCCCATATTCCACCCCCTACACACATATAAATACATATAATCTTCATATATACATGCATGCAGTGCTTAACAAATGTATCAGACCACCTGTCATAAAAAGGAGAAAACATATCAGCATCATGAAGTGCTTTAATGCAGACACTTTCATTTTCAGTGAGCTCTACATTTTGAACAGGAATGAGGAATTTCAAACTGAATTCACCTTTTTATACCCAAATTTAAGCTGGCTCACTGGGCTTCTCTGAGAAGTCACAAATTAATCAAGCATAACATTTGTTCAGGAATACTAGTAAATAACTATATTTTAACATCTAAATCAATAAATAATAATGCGCTCTACTATTTTTTCTGTTTGTTTGTAAAGCAGTGAATTTGAAAATTCATGGATAACATTAATAATTACATTTTAGCATTAAAAATATAATTTCAGTTAAAGAGCTTCTACATACCGATGTATTAACCATTAAAGAAACATAAAAAATGATTTTGGTAATTACTAATGCTGTTCATTTAGGGCAGCTGTGGCATAAACCTTACATTGGGTGGTGGTCTGATATAATTGTTAAGAACTGTACATATACACACAGACACACAAATACATAAACATATATCCACAAAACAAGTCAATATTCAAACATAGTGTTCCTTAATGTTTTTTGATGTTTGATGATTTTGCAGCTCAGCTTCATAAATTGAGCTCCAGATCTC
>JAPQRN010000001.1:25703887-25715341 GCA_037367275.1 Coranthus polyacanthus
AGTTATGTAAATTGTGTTTGTAGAAGGTCAGAGAGTAAGTACTAATTGGTTCTCCCTGAACAAGTTTAAAGTTTATTGTATTTTCTTTTTCTGTCTGAGTTCGATTTCTGCCCGTCTATCTCGCTCCGTTAGCCCGCCTCTCTCTGCACAGAATTATTTGCACAAGAACAATTTTTAAAGAAACATCAGTTTTGGAAAGTCCAAATCCTGACTTAATATGAGGAATGAAGGGTCTGTTTGTCACATGATCAGCTCTAATGCATACTTATTGGATTTTATGAAGTACATGGTGCTGATTCACTAAGGATTAGGGCTGGGATTGAACTTTTTAATGCTACTCAGTACTTTTTAATAACAACCAATTCCACAGAACTGAGTAGTGAAAACTGTTTTTTGGTTGGTTGATCCCAACAGGAAAATGTGATACTGCAGTAACAGTTGTATAAACATGAACAAAAATCAAACAAAGGGTCTGCACATGGCGTCAGTCCACCACTCATTGAGCAGCAGTGTTCAGCTTCAATGACATGAAAACACATGTAAATGGAAAAGATCTGTTGTATGCTTGTATGGAAACATGCTTGCTTGGTCTTTAATAGTGAAATGAACGTGAAGGTCGTTTCAGCAAACATAACACTTCATACAAGCGCCGTTTTTGTCCCAGTCAGCTAACGGCTACATCCCTACACAGTAGCAGCAGCTGCTCCAGAGACAGTTCAGAAACACTTCCGTTGGAGACAGTCAGGGTTTCCAGAGGCTTAGATGCTTTCTGGGTTACAGCATTTTCTCTGTTTGTTTGATGACTTAGGGGCATAAGTGGGGCAAGATAAAAAGAAAATATGTAATTTCACCATTATTTTGGACAAGCTAGTGCAGATTAAAAAAAAAAACCTTCTAAAGAAATGATTAGATCTGGGAAAAGTCAGTTACTTTTGATGCTCTCCACAGTGATTTTACATCTCTTTGGCTTGGACGCTGCACATAAGTCTTCTAACAGTAGGGTAAACCCTGCACAATCTTTGACGGCACGTTACTCATTATTTTTACATCCTTGGTCTGTCATGTAGCTGAAATTATGATGAGATATTTATTTCAATGTAACACATTGTACAAGCACCATTTTTGTAGCGTAAGCTAACAGCGAAATACACACAGCAACGTTCTGACACATTTTAGCTAACATTCTATTACATTTTTACTTTAACTATAAATAACATTGATTGTGTTAATTACAAGCAAAGTGCAGCTCATTACTTTTCTAAAGATATATAGGTTAGTTTGAATCAATTACTTGACATTTGTCTGTAGCAGAGTCCTGAAAACAGACCTATCGCTCATGTTTAAGCCTCGTCACCAGTAGTTGCATCTGCTGTTGGCTATGACTTCAAATAAACACACAGAGTAGTGCAGGTTGTAGGTTTTGAGTCTGTTTAATGTGAGTCACCTTCCTTTAATAATCATTTGTTGTACTCCCCGTTTCCCACATTACAGTATTGACGTTGGGTAAAAACTCCATTATTACCTTTCAGCATATCATAATTGAAGTGTTTTGAGAGGAAACAAGGCTTCTGCACCTCCTGGAGAGTTTGGATAATTATGGCTTTTCCACAGCAGCATGAAACGTCATACCTATCTTTACATTTAGTCTTTTGATTGGGACAGAGAGCAGAGAAAAGCAGAACTATGATGTGTATTTTAAAATACCCCCCCCCCCCTGCAGCTTTAAATGCAGCCACTAATGGGGGCAAGTTCCAGTAGGAAACGGACGTCAACGCATACCCTCTATAAATATGACCCTTAAATGATGATGTACAAAGATTTAAGTACAAAGGAGAGTCCTGGTAGCTCCTGTTTAGTACTCTTTGTCATAGAGACAGCTCGCTGATGAACACTTCACACCGTCTTAACCACTGCATCAAACCCACCTAGTCAGCCACTGGCTTGTTAGGTTTGTTTATTTGTTCTGTCTTGATAATTAATTGATAAATCAACGTCATGACCATTATTAGAATGGGCACTAGCTTGCCTTGCTTCGTGAGATGTAAATCATGTCCTGATTGGAAAAACGCTAGTGTGCGAGTGAGATTTGATCCCGGTCGTGTGTGGAAGCAGACCTCCCCTCAGGGTATGTTCCCATACACACCGTTTCACGCTGCTGTGGAGCATTTGTCAACACTGGCCTTAATCAATACATAATAATGATGCATCTCTGTGCCAGACAAGCCCCCAGTCACCAGTTATATAAATATAAAAAAAACAGATAAGACAGGGATGTGGAACACACTGTATGACAATAGGTCCCTTTTCACATGCTGATATTGATCAGGTGCTGTGTGGATGTGCTTTGTCTGACAGTGATTATGGATACGAGCGACGTGGGGATGGGAACTGCAGGCCCGCCTTCTGGTTCAATCCCTCCACTGTCTCCAGAAGCTGCAGCCACGGCCAGAACTACCTCAACAGCACAGGGTGAGCACAGAACACTTTATTAAAACAAACAAACGCTATTCATGCATCATTCTATTAAAGTAAGTCACACACTTTCTCACTTCTTTAATTAGGTTTTAGATGGAATAAACAGAGTGAATATGACGACTAAGTGAGGCTTTGCAGTGAGTAGCAGCTGCTCACAATCTGTATCGAACATGTTGGCTGAGAATGTGGACACATACTTCACTTCAGACACATCAGAAAACAACAAAAAAAAGAATTAAAAAAAGGAATTCTGCAAAGCCTGTTTGGTTAGAAAATACCTTTAGAGGTTTCTTTCAGCAAGAAGTGTCGGGGGGAGGGGGGGGTTTCAAACATAGACTGTTCAGTCCAGTCAAATTAAATTGTTTGTGAAGATATGAACAACAAATAGTCTTCCGGCCAAAAAAAAACTGCACCAAGACTGTTGGTGCAGTGAAATGGTCTCAAATTGACAAAACAGAGGAGCAGCTCCAACCCAACAAGGCATTTGGACTAAACGACTCCCTCAGCCAGGTGCAGATGGAAAAGGGTGTGAGCAAAAACAACAGCCATTTGAGACAGAGAACAATACGAGAGCTTTGATCATGGGCTAACAGTGAGTTGAACAGCCTTTCTTCCAACAATGTGTAATTTTTTTCACTTTTGCCACAGAAACATCTAACAAATGAGATAATAAGGAAACATTCTCACATAGCTTTTGGTAATGCATTTTTTTTTTTTTGTTCACTGGATGTTTTTTTTATTTGAGCCAAAGGAAAATGCACCCTTGAGTTCTTTTTCCATTTTGCAGCCACATACTAATACTTCATTACAATCCACAGGGATATAATGTAAGTTTTTCTACACTAACTTGATCTTCTTATCAGCAATACTTAGTAGTTAATTTGATTTAACATACCAAATATAATAAAACTGATAACATGTGGTTTTCATTAACAGATTAAAGGCTCTACACCTGACTTTTCAGTTATTAAAGCTGACTAGACTGGCTCAGGTTGGAGGTGTATTTAACTATTCCCACATAGCCCTGAGAAAAGGTCTAATCAGGCAGAATTAACCAAAACTCCTGCTGGGGTGGATCATGGGCATGCAGGGTCTTTGAAGTTTCCAACAGTCTATAAAATAGGTCAAATGATCTTCCCTTGAACCAGCTAGACTACAATTTGGCTTATGTTTTAACACCTCAGGAGAGAAAATGGACTGATGTGTTATATTTAATATTTAAATGCAACATTAACACAACGTAATAACTGTGGATACATCTGGATTTCAGAGGCTCTGAGGTGCCTCCTCCAATGGAGCCGTTCTCACTCCCAAGTCGTCACATGCCGATGCTTGGTCACAACCCCTTGGCATCAGCTCCTTGGGTACTCCTATAATGTTGATTTTTGACATGCAGGGTCCTGCAATAGAAGTCAGTGTTACTCCGTAGACATTGGAAATTGGTGGCATAGGCCAGGTGATGTCATTATGTAGCAAAAAAACCTTAGAAGGAGGTGGTTGGGGATGGAGGAACACCCAAGTTTGTGGACTTGTATTCCATTTCATGCTGTATTTATATTTGCATTTTCTCTCTGTCTTTCTTATTTTAGCCCTTCCGCTGAACTTTTTTGTAACCCTAACCATGTTGCTTTTATGCCTAAACTTAACCAGCTTTCAGAAGACCCTGCATGTCGAAAAATGACACTAGAAGGGTACCCAGTGCAACATAGTGACACCTTGACCAAAACAAAATATTTTATTTTTTGTGCTTATTCTGAAAAAGACAAGATTCCCAATAAGCTGTTTACATGACTAATGAAAATGAATATTCCACTATTTGTGTTCACATGCAGCCGTTCATACCCCAATTACAAATAGGCTTTTCCCACTGATGGCAGATGTGTGAACAGGTCAACTTTTCAATATTTGCTCATATCCAAAAAAGCTGCTCATATCCTCTTTCATAGTTGGTGTGTTTCTCCTTCTGATCAGAAATGTGGACTTCTCTTTGGAGCATGCTTCTCTACCAGAGAGGATCTTTGTGTTTGTGTTGTCAGCTGAGCATAAACAGGGCCGTGTGTCACAACCTGTGGTAAAACTCACAAATTGGATGCATTTTCCAAATGCGCTGTAAACATGATAGAGAATCCTCATAAAACTGGAATATTATCGGCATATCCCACATGTTTTAATCGGAAGATGCTAAGTTCACAAAAAGGCCTAATTCAGAATATCTAAAGGGAATATGGTGTTTACATGACACCTCTAGTATACGGTCATATTCAGAATAATAGTGGATTAATAGTTTGCATGTAAATGTACTTGGCATGTGACAAGTTCAGAGTGAGAATGTGTAGTCTAATGGTCTAAACAGCCCTGGTTGCTTACCGTGTATAGGGATCAGGAGGCCACAGTTAATCTAGCCTCTAAAACACAGTTTAAGTAACATTTATTTAGCTGTTATACCCACTTTACAATCACTTTATCCAACTTTTGTCTTTGACAATGGACCACCAGTCAGATACTTTTTTTTCATTCACTGCCAAATTAAATAGGCGCAGTCTATTTTCTTTTCGCTTTGCCATTATTCCACTGAACTAATGCCAGCCTCCACTACATCCACACAACTACTGCAAAGCACCATGCAAGATTAGACGATGGTAAAAATAACATCTCAAGAAAAGACAAAATTAACCTTATCCGTCACAGTGCTGTGGTATTTTCTTTAATTCCATCAATCTTTCTTTTCCAACACCATGTCTTCTGTATTAGTTTTTGAGGCTCCCCAGGGGACAGATACCTCGTGAAGCTTAATCACAGTGGGAGTGTTGTATTCACGCTGCTGTGATTAAGCCTTGCAAGGTTTCACCCTCTGACGCTGCTTGTGTTGTCAGTTGTCATCTAGTTTGCTTTTGCATCGTGGAGCTGGATAGACACGCCGACCTCATGTACTATCATGTAGATTCATTGAAAAACTAGACCTAAACAGATTGAGATGAAGAATGAGTCTAAGTTTGAGTTTGTGGCTCTTTCCAAAGGTACCGTAAAGTGGTCCTCAACAACTGCACCAAAGGAGTAAAAGAAATGTACACAGCTAGAAAACAACAGTGCCCCAACAGGCCCCCAAAAGGACTCCTGCTGACAACCAAAGATGGCAAACTCACGGCAAACCTGGGCAACAACGTGACCTTCCTGGTGAATCTGGATGAGGTGAGAACACAATTGACATCGCTCCCTAAGTAGTTGAAATAGTTTTGTTTTTGCTTAAGATTAATGTGGTGTTATCCCTGGACCAACACTAAAAATAATACATTATGCACTGCCATAAGATGACAACATGCAAATATGTTATGTTATGTAAAGGTCAGGTGTCAAGGTGTTATGAAATCTGTGTATTTTGTGTCATTTCTCTTGCTGCCTCAAGGGGCAATAATCCATAAAACCCTAATATGGGTCTGGTGCAGGTAAACAACACATTTGGTGAAGTTGGAGTACTTGACCATAGTTGACAGAAATCAGCACAAGTTGGAGTACTGTCAGCTGCTGTCTAGGAAAGTAACCTTGCTCAAAATTATGTCAAAAGTTTAATAAAGTTAAATGGCTCCTGAACGCCCACACATCGAAAGAGTTGTGAGCCAGAGGCAGGAGCAAAAGACCTCACCGGAGACCCTGTTAGCAAGCGAGAGGCACCATGTTCACAGCCAGGTCTGCCAGGTTGCCATGTTGCTCAGGCAGAGTGTAGTCTATTGATACTAACTTCAGGCTTTGAGGCGTTAGCAACAGGAACACTTCCCTGTTATACCACAAGAGCTCAAGGTAAGTGTGTGTGTCCCCCTGGGGTCACGTCTGGGCCCAGTTGTCATATTACTGCGTAATGAGTTGAGGAATGGAGGCTGGTTTCTCTCATTAGGAAGGGGATTGTGTAACGGAGAGGGGAGGGTGGGCTTGGCTGGGAGCGTGACAGAGGAGCGCAGGTGGGTGTGATAAAAGAAAAAAGAAGGGTGGGGTAAAGAATCCTTGTGGCATCAGAACTATTTGAGAAAATTCTCCAGATGAATTCAAAGTTTAATTTATATTCATGAAGGCAGCGATGGCTGTATTTCTTGGGGAGCGCAAATGGCCTTAAATATTTAATGTGCTGAAGAGTCCGTGGCACACACCCACATTCAAAAATAGGGAAGAAAAGTATGGAAAAGATGGACACATTTTGTGATTATGATAAGCTCGCCATGGCTATGTGGTACAGAACTAGATTTGTTATGGAAATCAGGAATGCTAAACAGCAATTGCAGCCACAGTGGAGTTTGGTAAAATGTTCTGATTTTGGCTGCGGTTGGTAGAGAAATGATGAATTTGTGCCTAAATGATATGTCTAAATCTCAAACAATTCATGAAGAATTGATTCATTCCATATTGGCATCAAAAGCAATAGATGGAAAGAAACATGTTTGTAGTTTACAGTATGCAGTGTGAGTTTAAATGTTGGGGTGGAAAGGGAATTAATGCAGTATGCATGTACTGTAGGAATGATGAGGTTTCTTTTCATGCATAATCCAGGTTAAATTGCATGCCACCAATTCACCAGGTTAGCCTTTTCTTAAAATACAAATAACTCTGCAAGTGCCAGTAACTGCATGATAAGATTATTCAAAGAGCTCCATGACAACAAAATTAATCTGGCTGCTGTTTTTGTCACTCGGTGAATTTCAGCAGTGACTCTCTAGTGAATAATACTGTCAAGATTCTCTCAATACGCTTGCAAAAAGCGACACTGTAGTCATGAGCTGCATGTATGCATGCACTGTGAACACAGGCAACCATAATAATATTTAATTTATTGCTTTATTTGACAGGGACAGTGCTCATTAATCAACAGACACACAAAAAGCTGTAAGTGAGCCAGAGTTTAGCCAACAGGACTCATTTTCATGTGTTGTCCCTGGCCTGATGTTAAAAGGCAGCCAAAAAACAGAAACAATCTGGAAGACAAAGAAAATATCACAAGTAATACAAATCCACACGTATGACAGATCAATCATATAGTGTTCAAAGCATAGAGTGAGTAGTGTGGATAAACAGGCTTCCCACTGTTGTGAATCAGATTTCGTCTTCACTTTTGGTGCCAAAGTCAAATTAGCGTAAACTTTTCCTGCTCAGTGTTGAAGCTGGTGAGAAAACAACACAGGTTTCATTTTTTGTGCCTTTATTAAAGAGAGTTTTTAAAAAAAAAAAAACTTTTCATTGTATATCTTTATGTTCACCTTTTTCATATTTTTTGTCACTTAATGTTTAGCTAAATACAGATCTACGGTCCCTTGTTACCATTCGCATGAGGCCGTTGCTGCTCCCAGTTCAATACTCATGGTTTCGTCTTGGTTAACATAAGTTCCCTGTGATGCGCCTAACAATTGTTATGTCAGTTTGAATTTTTATGAGCAAGCTCTCTCTTTCACACTCTTGTCACATTTGGGAGAAAATGTTCCACAGTTGTTCTTGCTCATGTTATCTTTTTTTGTTAAATTTATTTCTGCCCCAGTGGAGAAGCTAGATGGAATCTCCTGCCGACCAACATCGTGATTGAACATGACAGGAGCCTCTACTGTGGATTCCCAGCTAAAATTCTAACCGCAGTGCTCATTTTCAAACTCGCAATATTGGATAGATTTGTCCTGATCTGACTATTAGCTTTAATTAGCCAATAGGAGAAACATGAAAACTAAAATAAAACAGGGAATGTACTTTCATTTGAGGCGTGCAGCTTGAGGTTGTCAATAATAATGGGTTAGTTGTCGTTTTTTCACTTTATTTAATGAATTTAATGTCAATTTAATGTAAAAATGTAATATTTAAAGCCAAGCCATTCAAAGGCAGTTAAACAAGCTGACAACAGCATCCCTTCAATTTTCTGGCTAACATGGCAGCTAAAAGTATGTGCACAACCAGGAGGCATGAGCAACAGAAGAATTCATCTGCTCTCATGTTTCTGCTCATTTGATGACAGTTACGTCTAAAAGTCACTCTTTCTCTCACCGCCTGCTGTTACATGCTGGGCATAGGCAGAACGGGGCCCCGGATATTTTCTCAAAGAATCTTTTAGGTTTTTAAAATAACTTCAACTTCAATCTGTTCCCCTCATCCTCTCTAACTGCACCAACAGCTATGCAACAACAACAACAAAAAACTCTGCTGAGAGTTCTCTCTAAATATCTGAATATTACAACAATTTGATATGCATAGTTTGTGGTCAAAAAACAGCACATTTTCTTGAGTGAGGACTCTCTACCCTGAACCTAAACTCTTTTGAAAGCTAAAGAGAAAACTGTGACATGGTCTAAAACGATACTTATGCCATTGAATGTTCTAATGAAAGAAAAGCCAACACCAAGAAATGTCTTAACTTGGTGTCAGACAGTAACTTTATATTACTTTCAAATGAGAACTTATTGTGTCAAATTCATCATATTCACTGTAAAATGTAAATTTGTAGATTTATCTTACCTGCAGTCCAAGTCATTCCTAGTGGTGCTGTCATTTTCCAATTTGCAATACTGTATAACCCAGTTCAGATCAAAGATTTGCGTTGAGACAAAACCATTTTAGAACATCGCAGGTAAAGGTTGCAGTGGTGTGAACTGGTCCAACTTGGCTGAAACCAGCTGATGGTGTCACCAGTGATTCAGTTTGTCAAATCCCCAGAGGATGGTTTTAGAACATCGTGCTATATAGTCTATTTTTCTCTATAGTTTTGGGCTGTAGCTCACCTGTTACCACAAAGCACAGCGTTATCATCAGCCGTTTCCCTGGAAAGTCCTGTCTCGCTAGTCCATGTTTTCTCTCCTTATTAGAGACACCAACTAAACAACAGAACTGCTCCAGAAATCTCTTCACCATTTCAGTAAATATCAGAAGTGCAGCTGTAGTAAATAACTCACTATCACTGTCCTCATTCATATTTTTAGATGCTACAAATTATATCCAGCTACAAAAAAGCCTGAAAAGCCGACAGTTGGAGCGGAAGTACAGAGTGTACAAAGAGATGTTGCTATTGAAACAATATACGTCTTGTCTCATTGCTTTGGTCTGAAGTGGCAGGTTTCTAAATGTTGCAGACTGGAGCGTTGCCAGCAGTTGCAAGTTGCAGCTTGTCTCTTTGTAAGTCTTTGGTCAGGTCATAATGATTGATAAGTTATTTGTGAGATAAATTTTGATTAATTTGAGTAAATTTTTCATTTATTAAAACTCTAAAACTCTAAACTATCATGAAGCTGCTGAGGAGAAATCTTCCCTGGGGGATCATGTCCCTGAACTGCTGAGGTTTGGGTAAACCCTGAATGTTCTCCAGTTCTTTCTCTGAGGCTGGTATAGTGGAGAGGGTATATCAAAGTTTTCTTCCTTAAAGCAGCTGTATCAAAGACATCAAAATATATGTAAATGCGGCATTAAATAAATTATAAATATGGAGTCTTTTTGTCCGTTGCTGAAACCCCTCAAAAATACTTTCCACAATAATCTACTGCTTCAGTGTCTTTTGTCAGGTTTGACAAGCACCTGAACAAATGCTGCTGCTGTGTTTCCAAAACCCTAACACGCCATACAACTGGGCTTTCATTGCAAGCCAACACTGATGTCCCAGGCTCAAGGCTCCAGTCATGATGTGTTTGGATCTGCTCATCCCTGGGAGATACACGCAACACAAAGAGTGACATTTACAGAGATGGGTCGGCATCACTCTCATGCAGATTAGTGAATCCCGTGGAGGCTGATATGGAGAGCTAGCGTGAACACAAAATGGACAACGGACACCAAGAAGAGCTGAGTGACACTGGCACCACCAGGCCTGATCCATGTTCACATGCCAGCTCATTACAGCTCCTAACAATGGTTGCACTGTCAAACCCTGTTCTTAGCTATTCTGTATTGTCTCCCACCACTTATGAAAGATAGAATTTTCCGAGCAAAGTGACATGAAATATCCTCAAGAGCCTTCCCATACACTCAGACGAACCTCCTGTGCTTTCATAGTCGTTTTCATACTCGGAGAGCAAGGGAGCCAAAGAGCAGGAAAGAGAAAATGAACAATAGGTATTTATTTAGGTTTATTGTCCCTGTTAGCAAAGCCAGCATACTAATGCAGCGTTACAAATGAAGATCCCAGCAGCATTACGTTACAATGTGCCAAAAGGAGGATGGGAATTTGCCTTGCAAGCCTGGGCGGTGGTGGGAGGGTGATATGCGTGGATTCGGTCGCTGTGGCAGCTGCAGCCACCAACACTTGCACTGTGTTCTGATTCTCAGATAGTGCCAGATGTGATTCCCAGAGGAGAGTGTGCAGCCAGCTGAAGACTCACACACCATGCAAAGGCAAACATGGTGCAGGCGCCCATATGCACACACCGTCATGTTTTCATACTCTCAGCCTTACACATACACAACAACATCTCTGCATAAATATTCAGTAATTAAATACTTAAGATTTTAATAATGTAAAGATACTGCACACAGACTGACAAACATTTCGATAATTTCTATTGGAAAGTAACTGTTTATGCAAGAATTAACTTCTAAATCAATCAGCTGTCTATTGATTGAGGATATTTTGCCATGTCTGATTTATTAATGTTTGCCATATTATCAGAATATTTGTGTAGAAATGTGTAGAAAAAAAAAACAAAAAAAAAAACAAACTTGTGACAGAAAATGAACTCAATGAATAAGTCAAGTAGAACTTTTGAAAGCACCAGTGTTGATTCTGTGCAAGAAGCATTTGTACTCAGTCTGGAAGTGGAAGAATTGAAAGAACACCTGTTATTATCCAACTATGTAATTATATCTAAGTGTTCCAATTATATGGCATGCCCATAAACGCTGAGGAAAATGATGGCTTCTAGCAATGAGGACGATCAACTTGTTAATCAAATGAAGAGAAATCTTCAGCATTGTAAAACTACATTACTCACATTACTCACTGTTTATATATGCCATTTCTTCACATTGCCTTGG
>JAPQRN010000001.1:25738763-25752312 GCA_037367275.1 Coranthus polyacanthus
AAAAATACCAAGAAACATTCACATATCACTTGATATTGATAATCATGATAAATGTCAAATCATTAGTTCTTTCCAGTTTAAAGGCTTATTTTTGGTCCTGAGCGAAAAGAAACCAGGCAGTTATTTATGATTTTATATTACTGGTAAAAGATGTAACAAGAAGAAAACGGAGCAAGACGACAACGCCAAAAGAGAGTCAACAAGATGGAAATGACATAAAAAGCAGTTATTCGTGGTTTTTAACTCTTCTTTATGCTCAGAACATGACAAAAAAAATTAACAAAGAGCAGAAAGAGAACCTCTTGATTGGTGAAATGTTACCAATCAAGAGGTAGAACATTCCAAACTATTAAAATGTTTGTTCAACATCAAATTAAATAGAACAACTAAATAATGGAATATCTGATTTTAACTGAGAATGTGAATAAAGATTATAGAGTTAGGGTTAATAATAATAGGGTTGCGCTGATCTCACCCAAATACTAAACAACGGCATGGTGGGTCTTTGGCAGACGTTAAAAGACACCCATGGCGCCTCCCCACGGTGATTCCCAAAGTTAAATAGCCATCATTTTAACTTTATTTTTCAGTCTGAACCAAACAACCACTAAGGTGTGATGAGAGGACTGTAGGGACATGCTGGTTATGTAGGCCTGCAACAGCTCTCTAATGATGTAAAGTGTTTTACAGTGGAGAGCTCTACAACTTATATCAAGAACCTTTAAAAGAAAAAAATACAGAATGTAGAGTGAGGAGGAGACCAGTTATAATACCTCAGCTCACATATTGTTATCCTAATGTGATCTGCTACAAGTGGTTATTTTTTTCCGGAATTTAACCCCATTGCATGAAAATTACTGAAATATTTCTAATGTAATGAGGCCATGGACAGCTGTGGCACTAGAAGTGGAGTCAGTTGCCTGCTGTCTGAATGAATGGAAGTGACAGCTGCAACACTGGGTTTTGCTATTACTTCCTCATCTTGTCATGATTGATACCCCATCTACTTGAGTAAGGATATTTGCTGATGCATACTGTATATAATGCACAGTAAGTTAAAGTTGAACTACAAGTTAAACAGTGATTCGTACAAGTTTTATTTTCCAGATAAGTTTGGTTAACCTGGAGGGTTACCGCTGTAATCATCTTCATTGTGTTGTTGGATGAGCTAAATCGTTTTCAGTTTGTAGGTACCACTTTGCTAGTGAGTCACCATGTGAAAAGGGTTTATCATGTAACTGTAGACTAAAGCTTGATAAATAATTGACTAACACTAGTTTTACTGGGGAGTACAGTGTTACCCATGATGCCTAAAACAACAAAAAATAAGACCGATATATTTAATGAAGCAGACTTATCCTTTCAAGGTACAATATATGACATTTTCACATGTGTGTGTTTACTTTGGGTTTGTGTTTGAGTCTGTGTTGTGCTGTTAGCTGGCTGGTTTGTGGCCATCAGTCTCCATTTCTAAGCTAACAGCAGCTAGTGCAGTAGCTCACAAACATGAGTCCATCCTTTGCACTTTTGAAATGTGTAACTTTTCAAGCTGCTGCATTAGAGGCACTGGCCTGATGTTCATTAAAGAGCAGACATTCTGTGATTTATTTGCACAAATAAAACTGCTTTGCTTTGTTTTGTGGAATAGCGATTTTATTTGTGCAACTTGTTTGGATCTGATGAGGTGCAGTATATTTTGCTGATGACCTGATGAACAGTACTATGGAAAGTGTAACATGTAGCATTATGGTCTGAAGCTGCATGATGCTGCTGGTACTAACTAGAGAGCTTGGAATTATGGATTCTACTATGTACTGTAACAGTGAGCCACATCATCGCTCCAAGCAGAACACTGCCTTTCTGAAGCAGTGGCCTGACATGTCGCCTCATCTGAACCCAATCCAGCACTAGTGGAACATCCTGAAACACAAGACGGAAGAACATCAGGCAGTTCAGAGAGGTCATGAAGAACATCCCAGCAAAGACCTGTGCAACTCTGTGAACTCAGAGTCCAATAGGATCGAGGCTGTTCTGAAAAAAAACCTGCTTCTCACACATAGTATTGACATCGGTGCAGATTCTAAGTGACTGTGCTATAAGGGTTTGCTCACTTTGTTGTGGAGTAGCAGCTTTGCATGTAAAAACATATCAGAGAATGTCCACTGTATAATATATTTCAGGCTAGAGCCTCGAATGCAGCTGATCAGAAAGTTACAGGGAAATAATTTCAAAAGTGCAAAGGGTGGATTCACTTGTGTAAGATATTGTATTGCACATTGATACTGCTGTAGAGGAGGAGAAGAGAAGCATGAAGCCATCAGGACTGATAATAAACATCACTCCTTGGATTTTGACCCGAGTCCTCTACATGGTGATCAGTCAGTCACGCTGTGATCATGGATGTACGCCTACCTTTCCCAAACTTTGGGTAAGAACCCAAAATGGGTTGCAGAGTTGTCTTTATTGGATCCTTAATTAAGATAGAAGAAGAGTTTAGAAATGTGGACCTCCTCAAAGCCATGTGAAACAGGTCTCAGTCATGAATGATGAAGACGGAAGCAACAACGTAAAAGACAAAAATGATGTGAAATGCACAGCAAGACGAAAACGAGAAAAAATGTAATAAGATGAAAACAAGACAAAAAAACAACATTAGAGGAATAAATTACGTAAATGATGCAACAGGATGAAAACAATGTAAAAGACTTAATTCATGATATCATTTTGTAAATTTGGGTCCCGAGGAGACATAACATTTATGTTTTGGGTCTTGAGTTGAAAATGTTTAGGGACCTATGCACCTATGTAGGCAACTGAGAAAATCATTTTTAATGAATGTTACAATCCGTTCACCCAACTGAAAATAAAATAATAAGCAATTAATACATGTACATTTCTTCACATGTAGTGTGTTACATATTGTACCTATAAGATAGATTATATAACATTTTTCAGTATCATGTTGTGGTGGCATATCTTGTCAGTGTTTTTTACAGAACTCCAGAACTCCCAGTGGAGATAGAGTCACAGTGTCAGCTCACCGTGGACTGCGATGGTTTTTCTATCCTGCATAATACTATTCCCTGCAGACACCTGCACCGTGACTGTATTGATGCCTTCCTGGGAGAACGTGCAGGCCACACTTCCCTCTAGGGTGATTACCGGCTGCTGGGGGAGAGAAAAAGACAGAATAAAAACAGGTGAAGCCGAGGGAGATGGAGATGGAGGGAGTGAGAGTCTGGGGCCCGGGGGGTGGGGAGGGGGTTCCCGAGAGAGACCCTTATCAACGGCTGGTTAACATCTCACATCGCTCTTATTTACACTACAGAGGTGTCAGACTCCTGGCACACTGAAAACACAAATACGCACACACGCGCACAAGCATACGCTGAAAGCTTTGCAACAGTCTGCGCCGTGTGCTGCATCCAGTCTGCAGGCCTGCAGAGAGTTCCCTGTGTGACACCGGCAGCTCCTTCCTGTCATTACTCATGTCTCCATTTGTTCTTCAAATAGATATAAGATGCTAATACTGCCTCAGTGCATTACCAACAAACATAACTGGCTGTCCTTGTGGAAAGCCCCTGTTGGTGCTGTACAAACATATTTACACAACTACAATTATGAAGACAGATAGCAAAAGTGGAGCATTTCTATATACAGCACAGGGCTGCTAGTGTACAAAGCATCTGCTGGTCCGGAGAGATGGAGTTTGTGTTTTTTCAGCTTTTCAGAAACATTTTACATTTACTGCTCTCTCTACACACTAACATTTACCAGATGATAAAACACTGTAGAATGTAGTTAGATGGCTTTATCCATATGTAAACATTTAAACATACATAGATATACAGTATATAAACCACCTGTGATGTTCAGTATAAATTCAACATAACATCCCTTCAGTGTGACCTTTAGTGCGATGTTCTGTTCTTAAATAGTAATTGTTTCTAGATTGATGTTTTGTGTCTTGTTAGTGAGAAAATTGTGTTTTTGTTGTTATTAATTTAAACACAGTTTATTTCTTTATTAAATTTGCAAAGCAAACATTTGCATAGATTTGTGCCTCACAAAAGAAAGAAGAAAACCCTGATGTCTTCACACAATTACAGTGGAGCAAGAATTATTTACAAAGCTAGTTAAGTGTATAAAATATGCAACAAGAGAGAGAGAATGAATCTTTTTTAGATGCATCCACAGTGCACATTCGTCAGTCCCCATTATGTTTAAAGTGCAATCTCTCAGGAATGGTTTGAATGTTGCGAAGTTGACACACCATCTTCAAATTTGACACGACTGTTCACTTGGATGTAAGGATGAACTGAAAAGATCTTGGAGGCTGAGGGTCAAGGTTGCTGCGGCCTCATGTCCATCAATATGAAGGCGACATCTTTAGCTTTATTGCAAAAGGACTGAATGTTTCATCTCCCATGCTCTCTATCCAATCTAGCTATTTAATTAGCAATATATTAACCTGTATTTGTCTTTATCATTTGAAACTGTACAAACTATTGTTGTAAAGGGGAGAGTGCAGTCTCCCATCCTAATTCTAGGATGCATGAGCAGGGATAAGCTAGCTGTCATTAAATGTCTCCTACGTTTGCTGTTGTAGACCCATACAGGTCAGGATTACATAACATACATTAACTGTGTAACATAGCTCATTACTTTAGCTGTTTCATTCAGTGCAGCTGATTATGGTAGATATTTCTGAGACAGATATTTCTTGGCACATAAATGTGAAACTGGTTGCATGGTTACATACCAACACAGCTTTGTTTTTATAATTGGAGTGAACTGACCCTGTATGCATGTGGCATTGATCTGCCTGCTTTTTACCTTAGCTGGAGAATTTTTAGAGTAAGAATAAATGTATACACTTCAATGGCTATGAGTAATTAACTTTGTATATGTGATACGTCAGCATTCTCCGCAATTCTTATCAAAGCTGATTAACAAGGCCAACATTTTTGCAACCTGGGTGCACAAAAATAGTTCAACAAAATAATGATTCTATATTTTGGAGCAGAGGAGTCAGCAACCTACTTAATTACAAACGGGCAGAAGCGTAACCGAAGAAAAAGCTCTGAGAGAGGTGGGAAAAATCTTGAGTGTACAGTACCTCTGTGTTATTTCCAATCCACCAGATGTAGGTGACCGTTCCCACTTGGCTCGGCCACAGCACAGCAGTCAGGTTCACTTCCTTATTCCTCACCGCCACAAAGGGAGCTGAGAGATGGATATACTCCAGCTGACCTACTCAGGCACACAAATACATCATGAAGTGAACTCGATGCACCGCGACACAATGTGCACAAAGGAAAAAAGAAAGAAGAAACAACAATTTTATAGTATCAAACGCGAGTAAAGAAGGTTAGAGAGTGGGTTTAGAGGTGGGCGGAGGTAGTTTGTTCAGAATTCTCTCCTGCACAGGGGCCGTTGGTTGCCATCTGTGTGTTATTTTTCATCCGTGGCACTCCTGAGAATGCTGTGCCTCTATTTGTATGGCTGGCACATAGGATTGACAGATTGGTGGGGGCAATGGCATTCCCTGATCAATAAGTCAGCTCCGTTACATCTGTCACCCCCTGAATACACTGGGGGTGGTCAGCCTCACATATGAGGCAGCAGTGGCTTCCATAGACTGAGTGGCCATGAAGCATAAGCTGGCCTGAGTGGCACTGTAATGGGATTTGTTCTGTATGGCTTGTTTGTTTGGTTCTGGGAGGAGAGCGGGAGATGGTGGGGGGTGGGGGACAGGGGACATGGTCTGTGAAGAGATAAAGTACAGAATGTGTTGCACTGCGTACATGCTGTCAGACGCAATTCCACTGAATGTGATAAAGAGTGGAAAGCAGGGAACAGTAGAATGCGTGAGTTAAAAAATAAGTAAAAACATGCACAAACTCCTATCTGAATAAATGCACATCACACATCTTCCAAAAGTTTCCATAATCTCACACGTCACGTGCAGGTAGAGCATGGCAGTCTCCGAGCCGAGGCTGTTCTCTCCAATGGCAGTGACCCGGTAGATTCCCACCGCCTTGTAGATGTGTTTGATGCCGTCCTCGATGGAGCTTACGTTGGAGTAAGTCAGAGCGTGGCCATCTCCAAAGTCCAGTGTGATGCTTGTCTTCGCCCCGTCCCCCTGCGAGAGAGAGAAAGAGAGAGAGAGAGAGAGAGAGAGAGAGAGAGAGAAAACACACTCTCAGGAAATCGGCAAGTTCGGCCTCTTTATCAGCCACGGATTCACTCGCTGCACTCAGAGAGCGCAGAAAAGCCATTTCTTACAGGAGACAGATGGGGATGATCATTCATGCTGAAAAGGCATGCAGGTAAGCATTGTGTGCATGGTGACAGTCTATAGTACCTAAGATAGACACAACTTTTTTTAACCTCAGTAATATTTTTGCACTTCCTCTTACAAAGTTCAATATGACCTTGTGTAGCTTCACGAAAAAAATGTGTTAATTCTAATTAAAATAAGTAGTTTCTTTGTTACAGTCTGTTATAATCTTTCTCCTGTTCCATGCTCCTAATAGGGCTGGGCAAAAAATATGATCAGAACATTTTTTTCTGTATTGATAAATATGGATATTTATCATGATATATAATTTGATAATACTGTCAGTTGGATGAGTATAACATCTTAAAGCTGAAAAAGCTTTTCCAGTCTCTCAGTGTGATGCATAGATGTAGAATGTATTTAAAGAAAAAAAAAAATCCTGTTTTAAACATTTTCTGGCTATTTGAGTGTAGATTAGTGAATTTACAAGGTGTACTGAATGCCTCCTCATTCCTGTGTCTCTGTGTCAAACTCTGACACAAACAGCAGCAGGAAAAAGAAGCAGTTAAATGACACCAAAACACACAACAGACTCTCAGTAGAATTTATTATTACATGACTACTTCAGTGCAAACACTTACCCTCCAGTGTAACAAATAAACTTTAGAGATTTACCCACCAAATAGGAAATCTACCCACATGTGGCTCTGCGGGTGTCACATTTATTTCTTGTTAGATCGTTATTGACATCCATTTATTTGCAATCCTGTTTTGACATTTTTAACAGCCAGCCCTACCCAAGCATACCTCCACAATGCTAAAAACATGGCTTCACATCATCACATGGAGTGGCCATCATGAAACCCATGGATGTGTAAAGAGACCTGGATATGGCAACACCACTAACTAATTCCCCCAGTGGACACTTGTGGTACTGCAGCAAAAAAAGCTCCAGTCGCCCCAGAGAGCACAATGATAAAAGAGACATCTGTAAAACTGTTGATAGGACACCTACAGCTGCAAAAAAGGTTGAACGTTACTCTGTTTATTATCAGTTTTTATAACAAGGAGGATTCATAGGTTTTAAATTATCTAATTGCTCAAATATTACAGATTTTAAAATCTGCGATGTCTCCGCAATGTACAGTCTGAGCTCCTATTGGCCCACTGGGCAGCGGGTGTAGTGATAATCCTCATGTAAGATGAAGCTAGACAACTTTTTGCCAATGAGCATCTTTAATCCAGTAGAAAGTTTTATTTTTAAGTTTTAAGTTGAAAAAGCAGGTTTGTGCATAGAGGCCCATAAATTTAATTCAGTTGCAGAAGTTCTATCAGGGGAAGATGAGCCCAAATTCCTGCAAAATGTTGGGTGAAGCTTGTGGATGGCTACCAAAGCATTTGATTCGACTTATAATAAAGTGTATGTATACATTTACATCCTCTGATAATGTGATTAAATAAATAAAAGCTGAAAACTTCTCTCTACTATTATTCTGAAATTTCACATCACCAAAATAAAGTTAACTGACCTAAAACGGGGAATATATATTAAAATGAAATGTTTAGACTTGTAAAAATGGACTCTGAATGCGTTTAGTCATGGTGGATGTGAACTTCTGACCTCTGCTGCAAATAGAAAACATTGACAGTTCTGACTGTAGCAGAAAATAATGACATATCCTGGCTGTGACAGGCAAAGAAAGGAAAGAGCGTACCTCCTCGAGAAAAACAAGGAAGGTGACATTGTTGCCTAGTGTGGCTGTCAGCGTGCCCTCGCTAGTGACCAGGTGGAGACCTTTGGGTGCTTGAATGGGACACTGTTGCCTCCTGGCCGTGTACTCAGCACTGACTCCAGCTGTGCAGTTATTAGAGACCACTTTCCGGTAGCTGTGGAGTGAAATCAGAAACAAAAAAAAACAGAAATGTGTACATGACTGATGTGCATACATTTTCTCACAGAAAACACTAACCTCTTTATTACTGTATATTTGGTCCTAGACAGCCACTAAAATAGGAAAAGGACGCTGTGCCATCTATTAAGTTCAATGCATACAGTCTCATCGTTATATCAGCTACTTCACATTGAAGCAGTCTGCCTCGCTTTGTGTTAAGTGCGTGAAATGCTGTTAGTGTGGTGAGGGGGTGGAAGCAGGTGCAGAAACAAGATGCCCTTTGACAAGAGATCTGAAATGTGAAAATAATCTTAATGTTTCTGAATCAAAGAGCGATGCTGACGCTTTTCCAGACATCATAAAAGGGACTGATCCTTAAAGGCTCCCCCAGATTTCAGAGTCTTATACGTTTATTGCAGCCACACTGTGGAGACATGTGACATGGAGCTAATAAACTTGGGTATGACATGTATGCAAACTGTACGATGATATCACCTATTCAATGTCAGGTTACAACATACAAGAATTTAACAACAGTGCATCTCATCCCTCTGTGCCGCGATAGCAGCCATAGACTTTAGAGAAAGATAGATGTTGTGATGTTCTTTCTTCCCACTGTGTAAAAATGAGGCCAAAATCTTGTGCTGACAGGAGCTGCCATGTATTTGGAGCCAGAGTGTGCGCAGTAGAGACACAGATGTCTGACTACGATTGGTCATTACAGTTTTCACCCACTTTTATACAAATTACTTATTAAAAACATATTGATCAGAGAGGTGGTGATTTAAATACAAATCTACCTGATGAAATCTCCCTTAAAATTCCATAGAATAACATGGAGGGGACGGGATTTATGAGCTATACAGCAGCCGGTGGCTGGCTGCTGTATAGCTCATATAGCTCTACCACCTGAGAGCGGTTGTGGCTCAGGTGGTAGAGCAGGTCGCTCATGAACTGGACGGCCGGTAGCTCGATCGCTGGTCGCTGTCCACATGTCGAAGTGTCCTTGAGCAACACAGTGAACCTCAAGTTGCTCCGATTGGCTCTATATTGTAAACGATGAAACTAAGCTAATGATCGCAATGTTACAGAAGCAGTATTTAAATGTATGGAGACAAGAACCATATGTTCAATCAGATGCATGTACTATCTGTGCATCATAAACTGATCAGAAGTTCTGCCAGTTACTAGCAACCTACAATTAGTGACAGACTTTTTAGTTAAGCAACCTTTATTTTATATTTTAATTAGCTATGTTGACCAAAATGTAATCAGTTCATCCTTGAGTCTGAGGGAACGTTTGTGCCAAATTTCAAAAGATTCATATAAAGCATTTCTGAGATATTGCATTCATTAGAATGGGCAGACATGAGCTCACAGTGCCCTTGACCTTTGGGCACCAAAATCTTTTCAGATGATATTTGAGCCCAAGTGAACCTTTATGTCAAATTTAAAGACATTGTGTCGAGCAGTTCACAAGATGACGTGTTTTAAATGTAATGGGGACTGACCGACTAACTGACGGACTAACCTCCTTCTAGAGATGGATGCATCTAAAAAAAGTCTTGGGAAAAGAGACCAACTTGGAATACCAATTTCACAAAGGAAGCTCGAGGTTAGTGTTTGTACCTACATAAACTTGCATATCACATTGATCGAGTATATCACGGCATTTCATTGCTGCATCCAACCTAAGATAGTATGTGCTTTTTCCTTACTTTGTTATTAAATCAATTATTTATTCTTCATATTTTGAGGATTTTCGAGGGGCAGATGCATGCAATTCAGGCCAGATGATGGATGAAATAGTCCTGAATTGGTCATTGTTGAGTCATTTTAGAACAGAGCCAGATTTCTGTCAGATCACTTGTCTTTTGACAATCTGTCGAAGGGGGGGGTCTTAACTCCAGATGAATTGCTTGAATGACCAACAATCTGGCTCTTCAGAATTAGATGGATTTGTGGCAAACTGAGCTTTGCTGTTCAAAAGACAAGAGCATATTTGCTTCTTGTCATCCCACTGCACAGAAAACACCAAAGAAAGAAATCACCTTTCTCTTTTTGTCAATATTTTTGACACATCTTTTTTGCATGAAACTTTAATCAGTAATGGACAAAACTGCAGTGTGATCGAAATTTATATCATATTGCTATCGTATCATTATTGCTGAAACAAAGACGTTATAATCGTTTTCAATGTTCTGTCTTTAGATTTCTGAAATGTAAAAGAGTCATAAAAAAAGACTTTAAAACCACAAATAACTGTCTGGTTTCTTCAAGTTTCACTCTGGACCAAAAATCAGCCTTGAAACTAGAAAGAAAAAATGATTTGACATTTATCGCGATAATTATCGATATGTATCGTTGATTTTTGGCCATATCGTCAAGTGTAATTTTGTAATATATACTTTTTGCTGAACATTTTCTTCCTGCTATTTTACTTTTACTTTTTAGTTTTTCTTCTACTCATAAAGATATACTTGTGATTAGTTCATTTCCAGTGGTTAGACTTTTACGTTGACAAGCCTGATTTTCTGTGGATTGAGCTTTAAAGCTTAGCATTGATCTCGGAATCAGCAGTTCACAAAACACCTCAAGGTCTCTGCGGTAGCTGTTCTGGTGTCTGTTCATGAAAATGTAAAAATGTTGAAGTTTTCTTTTTTTTTCTGCTGCTGTTTGATATTGACTGAATAGCGGGTTTGTTCACAAGCTTTAGCGCAACTACTAAATGGGTATGGCTGTGTTCAGAAAGATTTCATGACCTCTTTTGAATCTTTTATTTGACTCTTTGAGCAAAATGTTCACATTCCCTGAGAACACCGCTTCACCTACAGTTCATCAGATTATTACAGGTAGTTTCTACTCACTGGGTCATGATTGTTTTGCTAAAGCGCATGTTTGATTATTCAGCCCACATTTTCCTTCGCCCGTCCTCGTTGTCCCTGAGAAACTAATTAATGAACCCTGAGCTATTCAACTCAAAAGCACCATTCATTTTATCCGGTGCCTGCTAGTCACTGTGCAGTGTGTGCACGTTGACTGTGGTCAGGTCTCTTCTGGTGCTTACCCGGTGCTGTTAAGGAAAGTCATCCCCGTGGTGCAGCTCCTGGACATGGATGAGGGATGGAACCAAAAGGCGGGGGAACACTTGCCATTGGTCCGTCTCTCGTAACCGTAATCACTGTAATGATCCAACCAGGACAACAAGAAAAGAAAAAACATCACTTAACCTTTTAATATTGACTTTTTTTATGGAACCCTAACGTTAGGTTTAGGGTTTATTATGATATACCTTCCTTCTGGGTCTTTGATTGTATCATTATATCTTGTTGAGATATTTTTTTTTATTTATTAGTACATATACTCCTCTTTGCACGGTGTTATAATTTCCTGAAAATACTTGGTTGAATTGGACTGTTCTTAAGTTCCTATGGTCTGATATTGGAAGCTGGGTTTCCTGTAATAAGCAAGGTTGGATCCGTGATTCATTATTTTTATTTTCTTTGCCGGAGAACCAAAAGCCACAAATATTCCGAATAACAACTTTAAGAGACTACATATTCGCTGGAAGGGAAAAAGAAAGAAATTAAATTTAAATAAGTACATAAATAGACACACTCTCTTCTTGCTGTTGAGTAAGTTAGGGTTACATTTGAACCATGTTTAAACTGATGTACTTTAGACTGTGTTTCAGACTAATGTTAAACACAGAAACTAGAAGATGTTCCCTTTTAAATGAAGTCTAATACATGTATACAGGCCTCACGCTTCTCTTATGAGTCTAACCCTAAAATGGGTCAGCGGTGTTTAATCAGGAAACAGGGAGGAAACAGTGACAATGACAGATGCAAATCTTCCTGAGGCTCTGTTTGCAAAATTCAATTGTAAATGAGATGCAGACTATTTCAAATGTGACATCTACTTAAAAAATGACTGATGTTACTCACACACAAATCAATCAAAGGATAATAGAATATTCAAAACTGGAAAAAAAAAACCCAGCAAAAAGCTGTGTATTTTTAGACATACTGGATATTGAATTTGTGGGAAACAACATTAAAAAGCTTCAGAGTAATCTGTACTGTTCTTCTCTGCTGCGTTTTAAACACAGCACACACAGTTGTTTGTCCTACAAATTAAAAGGCAGAACAGCGCTGTGTCCCCAAAATGATAGGGACAAATTGCCCCAATTAATGCGACATGCACACAGATGCAAAAGTGTTGTGATTGTTAATGAAAGCTATTAGGCTCGGTGATTTATGGTTGAGGGTGCTAATTCTACGAGCTGCTTCACTCAAGAGACCTGCAGATTTGGGACCAAAGCAAAAAAAAAAAAAAGAAGCAGGAAAAAAGGTAATATTAATTCTGCTGATAATTCAAAGAAAGAAGGTTGTGCCCATGTGGCAAAGCATTCTCTGTAACTACAACTAAGAGTCAATGGCAGCAGCTGTAAAAGCAGCTCTGAATTATGATTCTTGTCTTTAAAAACGCTGGCCTTCTACCACTGAGCAATGACACACACGCATTCAGGTGAAATCACACACATGCCTGAGTCTTGGCAGTTTCCATTCAGCAAAAGCAGCCTTCAGTTTCAATGTGGAGCATCTCTTTTCTTTTAATCCCTCAATTAAACGCTGGGGCGTAAATGTATCTTGACAAGTGAGTGCAAAATGTATATGAGAAGGATCTCTGTAACCTTGTGGCTTCTTATATTCATGTTTTCACTTTTATTCTCTCCAGTTGACTTTCTGTTAAATTTCACAAAGACAAAGCTGTTGAACTATTGCGCTTTCAGAATATGAACAATTAACACATTTCGTGTGGTTCTACCTGTTTTGTGTTGTCACTACGCTTTCTGAAAACTCTTCATTATTTATCTCCACTTCTTTTACTTTTTTTACCTTTTAACTTCACAGTAGCTTTGTTGTGATTTGTCTAATGAAGTCGAAAGTGCACCAACGACATACCTGTTGTTAAATATTCTCATGTCTACTGTTGATTGTACTTGCATTACACATTATTGCAACTATATTATTATTATTACTGCATCAGACTCTAACCTAATGGCAGCTCATGTTGCACACTGTTGCCTCTGCAGAGGAGCAGACAAGAGACTTTAAAAGGCATTACAGATGTAGTAGAGGCTTAAGTCCTGTTTGCACAGGACTAGGATAACCTGAGGATCTCTGGTGATTCAGAAGTTAACCCCTCATGTCTATGTCTCGTGCAAAGTCTGTGTTTTACTCAGATTTGCTAAAATTATGCCCTGACATCAAGGCTCACTGATAAGATACTACCACTTACTCACTATTGAGCCTCTTGAAAGATAGAAACATTTTCCTCAAGGCCATGCCATGATTCTGCTCTTCTGACT